>PVKS010011104.1:0-44153 GCA_004027875.1 Aplodontia rufa
GCTTTTTTTTTTTTTTTGGTGGTTCCGGGGATTCTAAGGCCTTTAAGAGGAGAAGTGTTAGAAACCATCTCTGGGGCGTACATTCTCCTCCAGGTTATGTTAACATTGCTCTCATGAGAACCCATGCTGTGGGCTGTGGAGCTTCCAGTAACCTCAGTAGAGAAATGGGGAGGCCCAAATAAGGGAAGGAGCTTCACCAGAATCACATACCAGGGTAGTGGGCAGTGTCAGTGTCAGGCTTACAGCTACATATCCTGGACAGTGCTGGGCGCCTGCAGCCTCTCTTGGTGTCAGGCAGTCCCTAACCACTTCCACACCTGGCCCAGATTCCAGCACGGGGCTTACTCTGTAGTGTGGTGTGTTCCTCAAAGAGAACTGCAATAAGAGGGATGAGGACTGAGGATCCCTCCCCTATGACAGAGCAAGGTATGGGGTCCTCAAATTTGTACCACTGCTACAATGTGTATCATGCTTGGATTATCTTAAAGTACTGAGATGGTAGGTAGCAATGGGCTCCCAGGAAGACTGCCCAGTTCCACGGGGCTGAGTGCACACTATGGGGTGGGTGGTCCCTGAGGGGTCCTGAGTGCCCACTCCTGTAAAGGAGGAGATAAGTTGGAATACTGTCCCCTAGGAAGAGTAGGCCCAGGGTCTGACTGCCTGCTGGCAAGGAGTGCAAGAACAGAAGTGCCTGCAGAGTGCCTGTGAGTCTCTGCCCTCTTCTTAAACCAAAACCCATAGCTGGCTAGATGCTCCCAAATCAACAGGCTCAGGATCCAAGAGTCACCAAATAACAAAGGTCTCATGAAACAAACTCCTCCTAGAGTCGTGCCTCCAGTGCTCCCAGCACATGACATGGGCTGGCAGGCCCTCTGAGGGGTGGGTAGTATTGCCAGGGAGGCTGGGGACTCTAGGATATAGGCATCTCAGAGGTGTCCATCCAAGAAGTTCCCTACACCTGCAAAGGGCCACTAAATTCTGGGCATCAGCATGGATTAGCGTGCCCCTTCAGTCCAGGTGTCTCAGGTTGTGCAGTCATCCTTCTGGGGTCACTGCAGCGTGCAAGCTAAGGAGCACGGAGAGACAAGGGAAGGGTCAGTCTGAGATCTTTGGCAAGAGAACCAGAAGCCTGGGCCACCCTCAGCCCTCATCCCTCCTATTGTGGAGTGTCAGACTCCAGGGCAGGACTCACAGCTACGAACTGACTCTGACAGTCCCTCTTTGTCCAGGGTCTCTGCTTCCCAGCGAGATTCCTTTATCTGCAGGAAGGCAACACAAAGGGTGAAGTAGCCGAAGACAAAGGGGCCACAGCATACACAAAGGGGGTCAAGGGACAGACAGCAACAAACCCTCTCCCCCTGTGCCCACCTTGACCTGCTCCTTCAGGTATTCAGCTCGAGCCATGAGGTCCTGCACCTGCAGAGGGAAGACATGCCCATGGTTGGGGAGGGGAGGGGAGGCCCTAAATTTGAGCTCCTCCTCATTCCTGATGCTCTCCAGAACCCTCTGCTCCATTAGAACAGTCCCCCCTCTGATCCCTTATTTGCTGCCTCCTCTAGGAAGCCTTCCTGGCTGCAGAAGCCAGCACTTCCTGCTGAACCGATCATCTCAGCCCTGGGCCACTGACTTCAAGTCTACGAGGTTTGACTTGGTATTGTCAGTCTTTTAAAATTTTAATCTTTTTTTTTTTTTTTTTGAGAGAGAAGAGAGAAAGAGAGAGACAATTTCATTTATTGTTTCATCTGTTTTTTTGTTTTTCCAACACTTAGTTGTGTATGTGGTGCTAGGGTTTGAACCTGGGTCCTCATGCATGCCGGGCAAGCACTCTACCACTAGGCCACTGCACCAGTCCTGACTCCTAGACTTGGAAGGGAGGGAAGGGAGCTCCACAGGGAATCCAAAGAGGTTCCACAGTCAGGAATAGAGTAAAATGGAAAAAGAAAGTACCCTCCAGCTTCCCAGTCCTAGCAGGTACCTCAGTGTGAAGTAGTTCCCGCCTCCGGCCTGGGGGCTCCGCTGTAAAGAGAGGGCAGGTGGTAAGGGCAAGGTAGCCAGGGGCTTGGTGTGGGTGGTGCTGGCGCCTCACCTGCCAGGAGCAGCAGCAGCTCCCCCAGGCTGTGTTGATACAGGTCCAAGGCCTCCTGCTCCACACCAGCTTCCTCTTCCTGCAGCCATGTGGACACTAGGTCATTCAAGGTCATGACCTGCATTCCTCCCTGCCCTATGAATAACCCTCTCATTGGGCACAAACCTTGGCCATGGCAGCTGAAGCCACTTCTAGGGCACCTAGGAGGCGTGGTTTGTCTCGGGCCATCTCTAGGATGAGGAGACAAACGCTTAGGGTTGAGGGTCTGCGTTTTTCAACACAGGGGGCTTGATGAGTAAGCCAGGAATTTAAGCCTACCTTTGAGCAGGTCTCGGGCTGAGGTTCCCCGCTTCAGCAGGGCCTTGTTGGAGGAAGACACAATGGCCTTGAGCTCCTCAGCCCTGGAAACATATTGCCCCACCTGTAGGAGGGTGAGGGGCTGAGGAGAGTTGTCCCACACCTACCTCCCTGCAGCACCTACCTCCCATTTTCCTCCTGGGTCCTCAGTAACTCTCTCGAGCTGTGACCATATCAAATGAAGCTGGCCTGTCCCCTGCCCAGCCCTATGTCATGGGAGAGGAGGTTCAAATTCTAAGAGAGACATTCCCCAGAGGCCCTGGGATCTTCAGGCCCTCTCCACTCACACCTACCCTTTTCCTTTTAGGATCTCACCCACCTTTGCCTTAATTGCCTCCTTCCGCTGGGCATCCACTTCATCTGCAGAAGGCGGGGGTTCATATGAGGAGTCTGGGGGCAGGAATCCTTATACCATACCAAAGCCTCCCAAATCCCCAAACACCATGTTCCAGGTTTATCTTCTGCCTTGTCTCCCATAAGATCCTGGATGGGGAACTTCCTCTGGAATCCATCACTGCAGGTATAACTGTCCCCCACTCCTGCTGCATTCAGGGACTACAGGCTCAGTCTAGGACTCACAGTGCAGGGCGGGCACAAAGAAGTCCAGAGCCTTGCAGTAGAGAGATAACGCAGCTGCTGTGTCCCCTTCCTGGTCCTTCTTCACAGCCTGTACCACCAGGGCAGTCTGAGGGACGGGCAGATCAGGAGTCAGGCCCATCTCTCTACTCCCATGATCACCAGGATAGGGTAGAAATAACGCCCGCTGAGACTACCCTCTACCTCTATGGACGACCCACCTTTTCACCACCAAAGGGACCAGATGAAATCCCCCCCGCAACCGTGTTCGTAATCCCACCATGTCCCCCTCAGTGTGCTTACTGCTCGTGCCAGGCTCTCCCCACTAGGCATGTGCTCCAGGTCTACCCAGGGGTGGGCAAAGAAGTCCTGGAAGGAGATCCGACGGCTGGGGTCCCTCTCCAGGAGTCGCTGCAGTAGGTCACGGCAGTCTCGGGAGAGTGGGGGCCTCAAGGGAAGCTGTGGGGACAGGGACAGATCTTACTGGGCTCCAGCACCTCAGTCCTGAGTCTAGGGCCCTGTCAGGAATCTTAGAGACACATGTTTGACAGGTGGAGAATCTGAGACCCAGAAGGAACAAGGTGGATCAAGGGGACAGAGCCAGTAGAGAGCCAGGCCTTGTTACTCAAGCTCTTGCCCACTGTTGATGTAGAATCCTGCCTGTGAGTCTCTCCCTCTATCCCTGCACTATGCTCCCAGGAAGTCTGGGACTGGTTCTGCTGTGGCTTGCCTCTGAGGCAGACACATCTGCTGTGGACTGACCTGGGTCCCTGGAATGCATCAGAACCCACATTCCACTCTAGAGCATGCCCCACTGCCACAGGGACACCTTGGAGCCCACCCTGCAATCTGTGCAGGGGCCTGACTCCCTCCACCCCATAACTGTTGCTAAGGCCTTGGCAGACCCACCTCAATAACACGGTTGCTACGGATCTTCTCTTCCAATTCCAAGAACGACCTGGAGGCAAAAGGGGGCTGCCCAAAGACGGCTTCTGTGGAAGGGAGGCACAGGGGAGGTTGGGAAGGAAGGGGGCCAAGCATGGCTTGGCCAATGCTGGGGAGGGGACCTGACACCCCTCAGAGCAGGTCCGGGATCAGTAGAACTTGAGTTCTTATTTAAACCCAAAGAGATTCAGAGCAGTCTTACAGAGGACACACAGTACAGCCTTTGGGGTGGGGTGGAGGCAGGGGACAAAGGTCTTACCATAAAGGATGACCCCTACAGACCAGAGGTCCACACGAGCGTCGTACTGCCGCTGACACACCATCTCAGGGGCCATGTAGAGGGGGGAACCACGGAGAACATGCTTTTCATCCCATGGGGACATGTGCTGTGCGAAGCCAAAGTCTGCAGATAAGAGGCCATGCAGCAGAGCTTAAATTCCAGCTGCTTCCATTTGTAGCCTGTAAAGCCTCACCCCCAGCTCCAGTGGCAGGGGCCTTACCCATCCTCTAGACACACCAGGATCCATCCTACTTCCTAGCCTGTGCTCATTGTTACCCTGGAACATACTCCTACCTCCCTCTGATGGTGGAAACCCCATACACCCTGCACAGTCTCTTCAGGAAGCCACCTGATCATACCAGCTACATGGATAAGGGCCCCACCCCTCACTATTCACGAGACATAACCTATACCACATTCTCTGGCCTCTAGCCTCAAGTCCATTTTTGTCCAAATTATGTCAGGGGCCATAACCACTCTTCCCCCACCACACTGTTTTCAAGGCTGCCCCAAACTGAGTAACAGTGTGAGAACTAATCCTGATGATAGACTAAGTCTGGTCCTGATCACGGACTGATCCCTGAGGCTGGTCACACAATGGAACTATTTCCAGACTGAACCCCAAACCTGATATATAGTGAACCCCAACTCTGACCACAGACTTATAGCCTTAACTCCACCTATTACACTGCTAAACTTAAGTGTGGGCAACCTGAGAAAGTTCCTACCTTCTGTTGATGGGGTCCAGCCCTGGATCTACCAGTCTGTCACTGTTTGATGACTCAACAGGGGGCTGCCAAGCAGAGGGAGTCCCTACTCACCCATCCAAGAACCTCACCCCTGCTGTTCCTGATTCAGACCTGCCAGCTTCAGGTGGGGCTTCTCCAAGGAACTCAGCAGAATGTTCTGTGGTTTCAGATCCAAATGAGAGATATTTCGTTCATGCAGAAACTGCAGGGCACTAGCTGGAGAAGGACCCGTGCAGAGAGACAGGTCAGAGAAGCCCCTTTCCTGCCTACCTCCTCCTTCCCCTTTCAAGCTTGCACAGCCTCAATTCTGGCCTGACTAGTCTACCGAATGCTATACAGACAAGCACCAGGCTCCTGCCACTTGAAAGAGTTTGCCACTCCCGAAGTGCCCACCTTTCTCCCCTCTAAAACCTTTCGCAAGCCTCCCCTCCTCCCAGAAGCCTCCTGAGATGCCCTGGCCCTTCAGAATCTTGTACTTTTCCTTGCTAAAACACTTGGGTTCCACCTATTTGGCCCCAGAATATTGGACAAAGTTCTCATATTATGTTCTACATGTGGAAGCCTGAACTCCCCACAGATGGAGGCTCCTGTCTCTCTCACAGGATCCTGAAGCTAGGGTTGGGAATATGGGAAGATAGAGCCCTAAAAATACAAGCTAAGTGGCACATAGCTGCAAACCAATGCCAGGGCATTAGGCCTGGGGCTGGGGTGGGATGTGGGAGGACCAGAGAACATGGAAAGGGCTGTGAGGCTGGGGTCAGAGGCTTTTACCTAATTGTTGCATGAAGACGCGAGCCACCTTCTCAGGCAGAATCCTTCGAGTATGGATGAAGCGAGACAGGTCACCTCCTGCACAAAACTCCATGATGAGGTAGATATTGTCACTGTCCCACTGTGATTAGAGGTAGAGACAGTTTAAAGAGTGTGTCCCAGGGCTGGAGTGGTGGCTGGCATGAGTGAGGAATGGGGTTCAAACCCAGGCCTACATACACAACTATGTGTCAGAGAAACACAGGCCAGATGAAAAACTAAATAAAACTGATTCTTTCTCTCTCTCTAAAAAATAAAAATTAAAAATGTGTCCCTTATTCAGACCCCTTAGGGGAGCCCCATCCCAAGTTCACACCTGGAAGTCTTTCAGCTGCACGATGTGGGGGTGCCGAATGCCCTTGAGGATCTCAATCTCGGTCAGGAGGTTTTCCACCGATGCCTTGTTCAGACTTTTCTTGGCCACACATTTTATGGCTACCACCTCTCGAGTGTCCTTCTGTTGGAAACGAAATTTGAGGGCTCTGCATTGAGTGAGCCAGAGCCACGCCTCACCAGAAGGGGCCCCTTTGCTCCCTATCCCACCCCTGGGTCTACCCATCCCGCGCCGGCCTCCAGTTAGCCCTGCTCCCCCTTCTCAAGTCCATGGGGCAGCTGGATTCTGGAAGCCTGGCTTCCCAACCCCGCCTGTTCTCCAACCCTCTGCAATGAACCCATTGCACAGCATTCTAGGGTGCTCCAGCGAAAGCTTGTCACTCAGTGTTCTAGAACTGCCACTCTGCCCCGTTTCTGCCTTCTAGAGTCTGGTCCTAGACTCCGCCCAGCCCGAGGGTAACTTCCGTTCCGCTCCGGTTCTACAGCGCGGCCACCGCGGCCCCGCCTATCCGTCCCGAGCAAGCCGCGGAGTGTGCTTGTGTTTGTTTTGAAGACCGGAGACCGGCGGTCAGCTCCCCCCTCCTGCACCTAGGGTCAGCCTGGGGCTAGGCAGGCCGCAGGCCCCACTCGTCTCACGAGGTCCCTAATTCTCCCGGTCTCCGGTGTCGGCGGGCACGGGGGCCGAGTGCCCGGCGCTGGAGCCCCTGGGGCGGCTCGCCCACACTCACCTTGGCGTAGGCCTTGTACACGGTGGCGTACGTACCACTGCCCAGGCGCTCGGTGAGAATGAAGCCGTCCAGCCGCGGGGGACCCCAGCCGGGCCCAGCCATCCCGCGCCCGCCCGCAGGCGCTTCCAGGTTCCGGACGCCGGTTCCGACCGGGAACCGAACCAGCCGCCCACACGACGGTTTGGGCGGAGATCCACGCGACCCTAGCGCCGCCCGCCGGAAGTGCAGCTCGGCTCCGCCCCGCTCAGGGGCTCCTCCTACCTCTCCCGCATTCGGCCCTGAAAATCACATCCTCTGCCTGAACACCTAAGGACTTTTTGGAGTTACTGAGGTCTCCGCGAGCGGAAATAAAGCGAGCGGAGGGCTGCGGACACGGTTGCCTGGGGAATCCCATCCAGGTACGGACAGCGTCTGAAGATGTTTCACGGGAAGGGGCGGGCGGGGAGCAGCCCCGCGAACAGGTGCGTGAGGCGGCGGGACCTGGAGTTGCTCCACCAAAGAGCAGCTCCTGCTTGCGCACGCCTGTAATTCAAAGCCAGCCTTAGCTACTTAGCGAGACTGTCTCAAAATATAAAAAAAAAAAAAGACTGGGGATGTGGCTCAGTAGTAAAGTGTCCCTGAATTCAATCCCCGGTACAAAAAAACAAAACAGTAGCGCACCCTGTAAGCCCAGCGACTCTGGAGGATCACGAGTTCGAGGTTTGCCTGGGCAACTTGGCATGACTATCTCAAAAAATTAAAAAAGGGGGCTGGAGGGGTGGCTCAGCGGTTTCGGCGCTTGACTGGAAACCACGAGGACCCGGGTTCAAACCCCAGCACCACGTACACGACTAAGTGTTGGATCAACTAAGGCCATGTGAAAAACTAACTAAAGTTGTTTCTCTCTTTCTCTGTCTCATTGTCCTTCTCTCTTTAAAAAAATAAAAAATAAATAAATAAGGGATAAGGATGTCACTCAGTGGTAAAGTGCCACTGGGTTCAATCCCTCATACAAAAATGGTAGTTCTGCAGGTACAAGTACTTGGGACAAGAGAATGCCTTTGGAAAAGGCCAACTTGCCTTCCCCAGGCCTCCTCCCACCCTACCTTTTCCTTTGGAGGAAGGGACTCATCCACCTGTCACAGACCAGCCAAGGCCCTCAGACCCTACCTGATGGACCACACTATCTTTCCACATCCCCTAGATATCAGGACCAGTGCTGTCTGAAAATGTCTTTATTGAAGCACAAAAATTGAGACATGACATATACATTTATACATGGAGAAAAAAACAACAGAAAGGAGTTTACAAAACCCTGGTTGCTGTCATTATCATTGAGTGGCTCCAGGCCTAAGTGGGCTGACAGTCTGAGGGGCTGCCTCAATGGGCGGCAGGATCCAGAGGCATGAGGCTGGCCAGCTTGCTAAGTTCCCACAGCCCACATATTAGCTACTGAAGGCTGTGCAGGACAGGGTGCAAGCTTTTACAGTGGACTCCCAGGGGCCCTTCACAGTCAAGTACCACCTGGGAATACTCAGAGTGAGCAAAGGTGGCCTAGACTCTATTCCAGGTGTGGGAGGAACCCTCAGAAAAATGGCTCATCAGACCTGCCCAAAAGATACCGTTCTAGACTGATTCCTCCCGCCTTCCTTAACAGTTTCACAAGCTGGATATTGCTTATGGTGGGGGCAGGAGTAAGGCTAAGGCCAAGGGTACCTGTCCCTTAGGAGGAGGAGGAACAAAACAAACAGGGCCATACAAACCACCAGAACAGTCAGATCCACTCTCCTAGCAGACTGCCAAAGGCTGGGCAGGACATCTTGGGATTAATGTCCTCTACTACTCCTTATCCCTGAACCACACACCCCATTGCACATTCATAAAAACTGGAGAGAGAAGGACTCAGGAAGGGTCAGAGGGGACAAGGTGCTACTCACACCAGAAGGGCTCCATTTGTAAGGAACATGAGACAGGAAAGAGTGGAGCAACCAGTCATAGGCTCTGGAAACCCAGAGAGCATACCAGAATGATTTGGGGAATGATGTGTCCATACACCTAAAGTGGAGCCCTTGGGAGGCTTATCCCAAGCCTGGTCAGGCAGGGCAGGACTGTGGGGACTCCAAGCTCTATCTGTGGAACCCAATTCAGGCCAGACCTTCTGGAGAAGGACTGTTGTCCCAGGATACAAGTTCCAGGATGCCAGTAGAAAATTCCAGCGAGGTGGGCCCAGGCCAGCTAATGATCCCATGTGTGTGTACAGGGGGAAACACAGCTTCAGCCCCACTGCTTCCAGTAAGACAAAAGAATCCTACCAAGCCACTACCAGAGAAGGAAAGACAGCTTTGTTATTTTTTCTTTTCTCTTGGATAAAAAACGTCCCTGTCCCTCCCTCCCCTTTCCTCAGGTGGAAGGGAGAGTTAGTTGCTGAGGAAGGAGGAAGAGTCACGACAAGGTCCCCACCAAGTCGGTGCTGGGCATAACCACTGCATAAGGCACCCATGGAAAGTGCAGCTCAGAAGGTAGGCGAGAGAAGAGGCTGAGGCAGAGGGAGGAGATCAGGAGGACTAATTCCCCTGGAAGGCTCCTCGGGCAGCAGATGAGGCTGCATTGCGGAAGGTTCTGTTGCTGAAGATGCCCTGCGAAAACTCCTCTTGGGCCTGCTGGAAGCTTGCTCCTGTTCGGCGATAGAAGGAGTGTACCTGATGAAAAAGGGATGGGTGAGAGAAGCCCACCAGAATTCTGGCTATACTCCCACAGGGGCCCCCAGGAGCCCAGCCTCCTGACGGTCCACCCATAGTCTTGGAGGAAGGTGCTAGGAGGCCCAACTGCAGAGGTGAGGAACACTTCATGGTAAGAGAGAGACAGCCTGCTTTCTCCTGCTTCTTTTGGCCCAACCCTCACTTACCCGCTGCAGGAGGAAGAGTGAGACCACGGCACAGAGGGTGAAGAAGCCAGCCACCACCATCATAATGACTGATACGGCCAAGGACTCTTGCTTCACTGTAGACAGGGCTGCAATCCAACCACTACAAAGGGAGGAGGAGGCCAGGGGGGCAAAGTGAGAATATGCCCCAGAAGTGTCATAAGGGATCTTTTCCAATTGGCTACTATTCCTCAACTACCACCACCCTAGACATCTCTATGATACAGAGAACCCTGTGGGCCAGAGCTCTTAGTCTGTTATTAATCACAACCTTTCTACCAGGATCTTGCTTAGGGTAAAGAGTAATGAAATTAGATCATCAATGAAAAGAGGCCAGATTAGAAGAACAGTGTGAGAAGGAACTGGGGTGGTGGAAGGCAGTGTACACTGGCTTAACAGTACCAGAGGAGCCAACACTCTCCTCATGCTCTGGATCTGCCAGCTCTGCTGGATGTGGGGACCAAAATAGTGATGCCCTTCCAAGCTTGGTCTCTAATCCAAGTACCTGCCTGACCTCTGTACTGCTTCTGTACACTGGGACAGAAAGGAAAACATTTGCCCTAACTTTTCTTTTACAGACTAATTTTGAGTTGAGGACTGAAGCAGCCAGAAAACTCAAGCCAGCCACTTGAGTTCTTACTCAAAAAGACAGCAAGGGCGGGCTGGAGCAGTGGCTCAGAGGTTATGGCGCTTGCCCAGCATGTGCAAGTACACGGGTTCAAACCCCATATCCACAATTGTCAGAGCAACGAAAGCCATGTGAAAAACTCAATAAAAATTGATTCTCTCTGTCTCTCTCTCTCTCACTGCCCTTCTCTCTTTAAAAGAAAGAAAGAAAGACAGACAGACAGACAGACAGCAAGGGAAGAGAACACGCAGCAGCCTATCCAGAGGAGCTGGGCCATGTCTCCTGCAGTTAAAAGGTCTCTAGAGGGGCTGGAGCAGTGGGGCTCAGTGGTTTCGGCGCTTGCCTGGCATGCACAAGTAAGCAGGTTCAAACTCCAGCACCATGTACACAGTGAAGTCTCGGAGCAACGAAGGAAACATGAAAAACTAAATGAAATTGATTCTGTCTTTCTCTCTCTCTCACTGTCCCTCTCTTTAAAAAAAAAAAAAAAGTCTCTAGAGAAGGTTGCAGCTCAGCGTCTGCAAAGGCCAGGACATCCCTCAGCCTCCAGGAGGATATGGCAGGAGAAAAGGAAGAAGCTGCAATCCAGTGCAGGACACGGCCCTAAAGAGTCAAGCCAAGTGCTCCCACATACCCTAGAGTGGAGAGAAAGGGAAGATAGTAGCTACCAGTAAACAGCAGGAAAATCACCCAGGGAAGATCCACGCACTCCCACCCACCTCCTGGTAGAAGTGGGATCATCCATGGGATTCTCTGGGAGCTAGTAAACAGGGCAAGAGAGATTGAGCCCTATATTCAAAGCCTACTTTCCCTCTGTGATGTCCCAGGTCTCACCTGGTCCCCAGGTTAGGAAATCCAATCAATTGGATGAAGTAGATCCCTATTTGACAAAAAAATACAAAGAAGAACACGAAGAAGCTGAAAGAATTGTCGGACCTGTGGAGAGATAGGGAAATAAGAAATCACAGAAGGGCCTGGGCTATTTCCTAAGTCTTCCTTACTTGGTATGACATCTATCCTAAGTACAAGCCAGGAGGCAGGATGGACAACCAGTCACACTGTCCACAAGGACATACACACATGGATATCTACCATCATAATCAAGAAGGGTTGCCTTTTACTGCCTCCCTAATAAAATTGTTCCCCCAAAGAATAATATAAAGGGCCTAACATTCCATCTCCTGGAGTACCTGCATTTTATAGCAGGCAATGAAATCTAAGCCAAAGACATAAATCTCTAATAATAAAACTGTAGGCGTGGGGCTAGGTGTACAGCTCAGTGGTAGGGGCTCTGAGCTCAACACCAGGTCGACAACAGCAGCAGAACTCCTGAAAATGTGGGTGGAAGAAAAGGTACTTGGGGAGTAGGCATATCTGATAAGCCTCTTTAAGGGCTGAGCACCTCCATCTCTGTGTCCTCAAGGATGAGACTGCAGTACTCAGGTCCTGCCTTAAATGCATGAGATCATGCAGTTGAGCCCCGTCCCATTTCCCAGGGCCTGCTAGGCCCCCAGCTCCGAAAACATCAACCCTGAAGTATAATTTCAAACCCTTAGGGTCTATGAGGTGTATCCATTCATGTCCACAGTATCTATCCCAGGTACTGGCACTCAGCAGATATTTAAGAGTCACTGGGGTGAACATAAGAGACAGGCCACTGAGATCACTTGCCTGGCACTCTCAAGGGAAGTACACTTAAGACTCAAAGGGGAGTACTCCAAAGAGGTCCCTTCTTCCTAGCACCTGGAATACTTTCCTGCCAGCTAGACTGGGTGCAGTGGGATAGCAGGTGAAGCTCCAGATCCCTTCTCAAGGTCTCCTTGCCTCATTTGTGGATAGGGCAAAGGAGGAGACTTCAGGTCCAATTGAGGATATGGCTCCTGGTCTTTGTTAGCTCTGGATCTGGGTGGAACTGGAAATGCAAATTTCCACACTACTCTATTATGCACTAAGACTGAGATGGGGCCCTAGGCCTGGGGTCCATCACCTGCTACTGGAATGCCAGCGCTACCCTCACCCCTTGCCACAGACCCACTCACCTGAAGGCCTTATAGATGGGTCGGAACCAACAAAGGAAGGCACAGGGGGTGAACATCAGAAACCACAGGATAGAGAGACCGAAGTCCATTCCCTTGGCGCTGTTGCCTGTGAACCAGGCCAGGCAGGCAAGCACGTTCAGAAACAGAGTCACTGAATGCACTGGGCATGAGGAGGGGAGACAGAGTCTGAGCCAAGGGGGCTGAAGGACTCCCATACAGGGCAAACCACTCCCTAGGAAAGGCCCATGCTGTATTGCAGCTGCAGAAATATTAGAGGACCTGGGTCTGTACCCTAGGCCAGGTTAGCTCCCACATCCCGGTTTTTTGGGACCTCAAAATTAAGTTCCTGAGAGGTGACAAGAAGGCCCAGGACTCTAGGAAGTGGTCATGGGGAGGTATAGACCCAGGCTGATCCTTGGAGAATGAAGTCATTCTTTTCCCCTGGTTCCAGTAGCCTACAACAGAGCTACAGAGTTTTCCTTCTCACCCCTAGGAACCTAGGGGCCTGAGGGGTAGGGAGGCTTTTCACCTAAGGTGGGCCTTTTAGGTACAGTAAGCACAGCAGGGACTTGGAAGACTGTCTATGTGCTCACAGTGGTCTGGACTGCCCCTCTTAAGGAGGTTGGTTCCCAGATAGGGAGCAGCCTGTGGGCTAAGGGGACCTCCCTACACAGCTCAAACACCAGGAAGGCTGGAGTCTATAGAAAGTCTCAACACCACAGAGGAGCAAACTGACCAAAGACAGGGCTCTTGACAGACCCACTGCACCCCTGAACTCCGAGGGCAGGGGCAGGACTCACACATCCAGAGATAGTAGAGCATCTTGCATATCCGTTGGTAGTCAGCAGGGATCTCAGCAGAGAAATCTTGATAGAAGCAAGGCTTGACAGGGCACCATGAGGGCAGGGCTGGCCAATTTTTTTCTCTCACTTTAGGGAAAGATGAAAGAGGAAACAGGATGGAGATCCAGTATCAGAAGTAGCATTGAGAAGTACACAAGCCAGACAGCCCCAGTTACGGGCAAACCAGGGCTTGCAAAGGGGCTCCCATAAGCAGGGTTAGGGATCTCATGGAACATGCAGTGGGATGGAAAAGGGTAAGTGTTCCCAAAGAGACACCTATAAGCCTATTCAAATGGAGCCCAATGCACTGGGAAACAGAAAGCTAAATGGCCTGACCAATTTTCTTTTTCTTTCTTTTTTTTTAAGAAAGAGAGAGAGGGACAGAGAGAGAGAGAATTGATTTTTTATTTAGTTTTCCATGTGGCCTCAATGCTTCGACACTTCATTGTATGCATGGTGCTGGGGTTTGAACCCACGTCCTCTCATGTGCCAGGAAAGCACTGTAACTACTGAGTCACTGCTTCAGCCCCTGAGCAATTCTTATTAACAACACACCCATAAGCAACACAACCAAGATCACTGTCATGCGCAAGGAACTGTGAGACCAGTGCCCCATGCTACCAAAGCATCATAGAATTTCAGGCTGGGTGCAGTAGCACATGCTTGTAATCTCAGCTATTTGAGAAACTAAGGCAGGAGGATTACAAGTTCAAGGCCAGTCTGGACAACTTAGTAGGACCTTGTCTCAAAAAATATTTTAAGGGGCCAGACATGGTGGTGCACACTTGTAATCCCAGCGACTCAGGAGGCTGAGACAGGGAAATGGAAAGTTCAAAGACAGCCTCAGCAACTAAGTGAGGCCCTCAGCAACTTAGACCTTGTCTCAAAACGAAAACTAAAAAGGACTAGTGTGGCTGAGTGGTTAAGCACCCCTAGGTTCAATCCCCAGAACAAAAAAATAAAAAATTAAAAAAACTGTAAGGGGTTGTAGTTCAGTGGCAGAGCACTCAGCTAGCACATGCGACACACTGAATTCAATTCTCAGCACCACATAAAAATTAAAAAAAATAAAGGTATTCTGCTCATCCTCAACTAAATAATATTAAATAAATTTAAATAAAATATTTTAAAAACAGCTAGGGAGCCAGGTGTGGAGGCACACACCTGTAATCCCAGTGGCTCAGGAGGCTGAGGCAAGAGTACTGCAAATTCAAAGCCAGCCTCAGGAACTTAGTGAGACCCTGTCTCAAGATCAGAAAAAAAAAAAAGGGGGGGGAGGGCCTAGTGCCTCTGAGTTCAATCCCCAGTACCATAAATAAATAAATGAATAAAAATTTAAAAACATTTAAAAAAGGGCTACATATGTAGCTCAGTGGTAGAACAACTGCTTAGAATGTGTAAGACCCTGGAT
Source organism: Aplodontia rufa (assembly GCA_004027875.1). Classification (NCBI taxonomy): domain Eukaryota; kingdom Metazoa; phylum Chordata; class Mammalia; order Rodentia; family Aplodontiidae; genus Aplodontia; species Aplodontia rufa. The sequence continues at coordinate 14,687 of PVKS010011104.1, forward strand.
TCAATTCCCAGCACTGGAAAAGAAAGAAAGAGAGGGAGGGAGGAGGAGAAAGAGGAGGAGGAACAGGAGGAAGAGGAGGAGGAAGGATGGAAGAAAGAACAAGAAGAAGGAATAATAATAACAATAGTAATAATAATAATAATTCCAGAGTCCAGAGCTGGGAAGGAATGCAGAAATAATCTACATCCATTAGGTCTATACTGCAGGTCTTTCTCCAGACTTCCAACTTATTGCTCTCCCCTAAGACTGGTGCCCTTCTGAGAAGACCAAGAATTCCTTGAAGATCTGCAGCTATCCCAGAAAGGAAGTGGCTCAGGATGAGTACTGGGAGGGTATTCTGTGGAGGGCTGAGGGCCAGGCAAGGCAGGCTGAGGCTCCAGCAGCCTCCCTTACCATGCAAGCTAGCCACAGTGTTCTGTAGCTCCCGCTCCTTGCGTTCCAGCTCAGCAGCTTTTCTGTCCAGTTCTTCCTGCTGCCGGAGCAGGCCTGCCTGGGCTGCGGCTGCCACAGCCTGAGAGAATGGGGTGGGATGCCAGACACAAGAGACAAGAGGAACAGCGTCAGCTTGGGCAAGGCCGGCAGAGGTGCCTTGTATCAGACAAGACCAAGCAGGGAGTCCCAGAGGCAGTTCCAGCCCCACAGTATACTAGATACCAAGGACTACCACAAAGAAGCTAAAGGGACCTATCTCCAACTGCCCTATACCACCCTCCAGCCCCTTAGATATTACCAGGGCTCTCCACCCTACATATCCCTGATCTTGAGACAAGAAAAGTAACCCCATGGCCTACTCCCCATTCCCCATGCTGGAGTCTGGGTTGAGTTCAGTTACAGTGACCTTTGTGGGTAATAGCAAAGGGAAGAAAACCTCACAAGAGACTAACCTGAAGCCAGAAACTCAGAGACCCATGCCTCACATGAAGAGCCTGGAGTGGGCATGTGAAGTGGGCACAGTGCAAAGCTTCCAGCAGTGAGCACAGAGGGGAGACACCTGAGGGCAGGCCATGAGCACTAGAGCCCCAGAGATCTGTTTTTAAGCACCCACCGCCTCTGCCTCCACTAGGAGCTGCCCTCGGAAGCCCACTTTAACAGAGCTGAAAACCTGAACTGTGACTGGCCACTCCCAAGATAGACTCTGGGACATGGCCCTGCCTGGCTTTCATGGTGTGCAGAGTCCAAGCTTTTTCCTATGCTGGCATAGTAAAGCCTCTGAGTGAAGGACCTCAGTGACACTCTGGTGAGACTGAGCAGAATGGGGCCCAGGGCCTGGCTGGTCCAGCCCAGGGCTCGCTCCTCCTGACTCCTGCCATTGTTTTGGCCAGGTTCCTTCTACAGTCTTCTCTAGGGAGCAGGTCATCTCAGAGGATGACAAACTGGGCATACACATACACATACCTTTCACCAAAAGGAGTTCACCAAAGACCTGAAGTTGCCTTTGGGAGGTGAACTTTAAGCACTGGAAGCAGAAGCATGAGAAGTGACCACGCAGTACCACACTGATGGTCTTAGCCTCCTCTCCCCAAATCTGTGCCTTCATTTGTGCAGGCAGGGCCTAGGTCCCCGCAGCCCACCACCCCACAGTCACCCCTGCACATAAGGCTTGCCTCACCTCCACAGGGTTCTAGGGCCAGAGTGGGCAGGGTCCAGGTGCCCGGCCTCCCTCTTCCTCATCTACACTGGGCCTACCTTCGGAAGCTTTTGCATGTAGCTGTCTCTGAGAATACTATCTCCTCCTAGTAGCATCTGCCTCTCTGAGAGCTCGCCCGCTGCCAGGAATCGGCCAGGCAGGCACTTGCCGGCCTGCCTAAGCAGAAGCTGCAACATACAACTCCATTGTGGGTCATGCTCATGGGGCAGCAAGAAGATTTGGGTAGGAGCTTAGGGGTAGGGTTGGGAGTTGACAGAGTGGAGTGTTGGGCATAAAGCAGATAAGATTCACCAAGGGACAAGGGAAAATATGAAGAAAAGCAGGAATAAATGAGATTAAAAGCAAGACAGATGGGTGGAGGTGTAGGGCTGAGGGTGTAGTTCAGTGGTACAGCATTTGCCTAGCATGCACGAAGCCCTGGGTTCGATTCTTGGTACTACTGGAGGGAGGAGGGTGTGAGATAGAAAGCGACAGAAAGACAGATATAGATATTCTGGGCCCCAAGTAAGAAAGAACAAGGCAAAGGCTTCAAGAAGATCTGGCGTGGCTCTGCTTTTTCTGAATACACCAAGGACTGCAGCCTGGTGAGCAGACTTATTTTTTTGGTAGTGGCTGTGGGATGGTGAGGACTTCAATTAGCAAGCAAGCCACATACTTGTAAGTGATCAGCTGCAAAGAAATTTCCCAAGAAGACCCTTGAAGGGGAGCCAGTAATTAAGGAAGGCCCTCTGTCCCCAGCCCCTGAACCCCCCCAGCTTTGGGGCTCAGTAACAGGTCTGCCCTCACTGAATAGGGGCCAAAGGGTTGTTTGTCAACAGTACCTGGGGGCTTGGCTGCGTTGGTTCCACTGAGGGCTGGAGAACGGCTGGCTGTGAGGGCCCAGGAAGCTGTGTGACAGGAACCGTTGTGGCTGCATTTGTCTGTATGGGACAGAACAAAGGAGGGAAAGTGAGTTCTCCGAGTGGCAATCTCACAGGGTGAGGGGGACTCCCTCTGATCTTGCTCTTGGCCTTTCTCTGCAGGTTCTTGGCCAATAAGCCACAGGTTCAAGGCAATATGACCCAAACCAGTAACCCCAGCCTTGCTGGACCCAGGGATTTTGACCAGTGCTCTGCCCTACTCAGGGAGGGGCCCAGCTCACATATCCTAAAGGGAAAATTGCAGAGAGCCTTTAATGATGTTCCCATATTTACCCCCACTCTGAGTTCACATTAGGACACCCTCAAGGACTACCAGATTTTCAGAGGTGCTGCTTTCTCTGCAGCAGCTCCTTGCCCCAGACACACTGGCACTGCCCATACGACACAGGACTCAGAGAACATGCATCCTCACCAACCTCTGAGAAGGGGTTGAATTCAGCGAGGCCGCCTTGTGGGGCATTGGTCAGCTGGGTCACAGAGGGATCCTGTAAAGGCGAAAAAGAAGCATTAGACACAGGAGGAGAGGAGAGAGCCCTGGCCAGAAGCCAGAGCAGGCAACCCCATGACACCTACAGAGAGGCTGCTGAGCACCTGCCCAGGGTCCCAAAAAGCCTCTCCTGCACACTTCCAGGCCACCCTGCCACACAGTAGCTGTAATCCCCTAGCCCTTTCTAGAAATGGTTCAGTTGGACTGACTTCTCAGAAAAGAACTAGAGGCAGCCTGAAGCCTAGAGGCAGTACCACATGGGCCCTCATCAGCACCTTACAGATGCAGGATGGCTCACAGAACTTCTCTCCTGGGAGTAAGTGCTTTTTGTGTGTGTGTGTGTGTGTGTGTGTGTGTGTGGTGGGGGAGAATGCAGTGATGAAGGTAGAGGCTTACCTGTCACTTTTTAACCCTGTCCTTCTATACTATTTTATTTATTATTCCACAGAAAGTATTTAATCCTCTTTTTTAAAAAGTTCAAAAATTTTTTTGAAACAGGGCCTAAGTTGCTGATGTCGTCCTTGAACTTGCAATCCTCCTGCCTCAGTCTCTCATGTCACTGCACTTACAGGTATATGCTACTGTGCCTGCCCAGCTCCTCTTATTTTTAAAAAAACAGTTTAAGGTCTTGGAACAAAAACAATGCTGCTGGCTGCCAGTGCTGAGTTTATTAAATCAGGCATAACTGCCAGGGGCAGAGATGTGAAAGGCTCAGATGAAAAGCCACAAAAACATTCTGTTCTGGTTTTGGCAGGGGGGTGTGTGTGATTCTTCTCAAAAAGTGCAGTGTTGGGGCTGGAGTGGCAGCTCAGCAGTTACGGCACTTGCCTGGCATGTGCAAGCGTACGGGTTCAAACCCCAGTACACAACTAAGTGTCAGAGTAATGAAAGCCATGTGAAAAACTAAATAGAAATTGATTCTCTCTCTGTCCCACTCTTTTTTTTTTTTTTTATAAAATTCTCTTGCATGACATTTTTTTTTTTAAGAGAGAGGGACAGTGAGAGAGAGAAAGAGAGGAAGAACTTTATTTAGTTTTTCACATGGCCTTAGTTGCTCTAACACTTTGTTGTGTACATGGTGCTGGGGTTTGAACCCAGGTTCTCGTGCTTGCCAGGCAAGCGCTGAAACCGCTGAGCCACCGCTCCAGCCCCTCTCTGTCCCACTCTTAAAAAAAAAAAAAAAAAAAAAAAAAAAGGCAATGTCCTCAGAACACAGTCTTGTCCCAAGTTGCCAATCCTCTTTCCCATCTGATCCCTGCCCAGGGTTCCTATCCTCCTCTTTGCCCAAGTAGCACCCCTGGTGGCCTGGGATAGTCTGTTTTCACCCTGTCTCTCTCCCAATGGAGCTCCCCTACACCCTCCCCTTCCTGGTCACAGATACAGGGTTCAGGTCCTGCTCCACAGCCATGCAGGGGCTCTGAGAAAAACAGCCATAAGGGATGCCAGGCTGTCATGAGCCCTGAGCCTCTGCATCCCACTCCCAGCCACTTGCTACTTGTCTTTCAGGCCCAGTCTTGCCTCCACCAGAAGCCTCCACAGCCCCACTCTTCAATACAATGTCAAGGTGTTTGGGGCTCAGTATCTGTTCTCCTTTCAAACTCAGACCCTCAGAGAACAACTCCCTTAATTTATAGGTACGAAGAAAGTGTTGCTCGTGTCATGAAGGAACTTTGGCCTAAGTCTCATGGTGGGAGCTCATTTCCTATTCTAAAAATTTGTTGAGATGAGGGTTAGTCTAGAATGTGTTCTTTGCTTGTTTTTCCCCCCACTAACTCTTATCTTCCCACCCAGGCTACCAGCAACTAGAGAGCAGGACTGACTACCCCCAGGGCCTAGCCCAGAGCTGGCTGCACAGCCCAGTTCACTGCTTTCTGGACAGACCTCATGCTATGCAGCTCCACTGCCCTCCAACCTTCTTTGCAATAGACAGTGACCATGTCCTTTCTGCTGGATACCACCTCTTATCTGGTAGCTCCTGTGACCTGGATAAAGTGATGAGGTGAGGTTCAGAGGCCAGCTGGAGAAATTGGTTCTGAGGTTATTTCTTGACTGAACAACTAGCAATTTTCTCTCAGAATTAACAGGCTTCTTGCAAGGAAGATTTGGGGTTCTGTATCTGTTTCCCTTTCCGACTCAACAGACACCGAGCTAGAGAGTGAGTGAGCTGAAGTCACTGAAATCAGATCCACAAGCCATGGAACTGGTTACCTGAGTCTGAGTCATCACAGGACAGAGGAATAAAGGGGCAGCTCTGGTAGCAATTTCAGATGCTGGCACCTATGTACCTAGCCAAGGTGTACATGTTTAATAGACAACCTCCAGTTCCATGGTGAGATGCCATCTCCCTCTCCAATGGCAGCTGAGAGAGGACTGGGAGTGGGATGGAGATAGAGGGGAAGACTACCTGTCCACACTGATCCCCTCCCCTTTTAAAAAAAGTCTCAGAGGCTTGGCCCTTGGGCCCTCATCAGGCTCATCATAAACAGATTCTGTCTTCCCTAGTAGGCTGGGAATGCTGTGCAGCCAAGTGCATCTAGGTCTAGTTCATCCCTCTGGCTCCCTGGGACTTGGTGAAAGATCCAAAGCAGCTCAGCAGCTCAGTAAAGACTTGAGAGAAAAATGTGACATGCTTAGGGCTTCCACTTTCTCCAGGAGGCATCTCTGGTGAATTACAGCACAGCAGTGGCCAAAGACTTGGAGGCATCTTGCCTAGGAAGAGAAGCCTAAAACACTCTAAGACAGATGGGCACTTTCCATCTGAAGAAACCTGGGCTCCCCCTGAATCTTTGGGTGCCTTCAAGAGAATCCAAGGTCTGGTGAGAAATGGAGGGGCGTGAAGGGACTACAGGAAGAAGCTGACATTTACTAAGTGTCCGTTATGCCCCAGGTTCACCACACAACCATGCTACTGTGAAATTTTAATCACCTCAACTGGCCACTGTGTTAAGCCATCAGAAAAGAAGGTTCTGCCAGCCTTTCTCAACCTGGTTGTTGAGAGACTTATGCCTCCCTGCCCTAACGAATCCACTATTTATAGTGACTTGATTTCTTTCCTATGCATCTACAATGTACATGTCATACCCATTCTGAGAACTGAGAAGTCACTCTGGTCAGCTTTTGTGTTCTGTGGAACTTTGGCTGAGAAAGTCTGCCACACATCTCCTCATTTAACCCTCATGACAACTCTACAGGGAGGTGTATTACTATTTTGCAGCTGGAAAAGCTCAAGCACAGAGAGGAGAAGTACCTCATCTAAGATTTCAGGGGCAGCGGCTGTGCCAGATTCTAAATCCAAGACTGTCTGCCTCCAGGGACATAAGATAATACATCCAAAAAGCGCAAGGGTCCCTAAGTCTGGTGTAACACCTGGCAAATGTAAGGTGCTCCATCACTGTGCGGCTGAATGAGTGAACCCCACTCCAAAAGGGCATGGACAAGGGCTTCTGCTCCATTTCCTTGCTGGACTTCAAAGAGCTTATTCTTTGGAACCATACTTGGTAAGACGCATGCACACTGACCAGCTCCACTAGCTTTTACTCTAAGTCTCAAATAGGAAGCCAACAGCATCAACTGCCTTTCCCACTCACTGAGCATCAACTAGTTCTTTTCTTTTAATACTTGAATGCCTTTTCTTACGTTTACTAAATATAAATATTTATTATTAATATATTTCTATTATTATTCCAGTTATTTAATAAATAACTGGAAGGTGGGGAGAGGTGACTCTGCTCCTGAGGGTCAAGAAACATACTTGTTTTCATTAGTCTGCAAATATCCTTCCGTGCAGTTCAGAGGTTCTGACTGGGCCTGAGTCCAGTTACTTTCCCATGTTACACTCTCCCCAAGCTTCCAGTGCGAGGCTGGCTTCAGGCTCCAAATAAGCACATTAAATAAATATCTCATCGACTAAAAAACTCAGGCCCTTCTCTCTGGGAGGCAGAGTCACCAACACTTTAGAACCTCAATGAAGTCCTACTTGCTTTGGAGATGAGACTTAGCATCATATCATGAGAAAGGCTATCATCCCCAGAAGTGCTGGCTGGGTCCTAAGTGCCACAAGTAACCTCGGAGCTCTCTGACCTGGAACCTGAGAATCTATCCTAAAGAAATATGATAAAAACATGTAAAAAGTTGTGCCTATGGAAATATTCATTGCCCAGGATTTATGAGAGTAGGAAAAAAGCAAGACAAACATCCAATGACACAGAGCACAAGTGTGTTTTGGTACACATCCCCTCTAAGGCCTCAACAGCCAGGAAAAATCACAGCTATGCAGACAGTATAACAATACGGAAAAGGCTTTGTTATACAAATGCCAAATTAGTTTTGTCCAAATAATCATATGAAAAAGATTGGCAGGAAAACACATCAAAATAACAAGGGTTGCAAAAGACTGGTAGAAACACGGATGCCTTGATTTTGGTTTTCCAAATTTTCTACAATGTGATTATGTTACTTTTTTTTTTTTTAAAGAGAGAGAGGGACAGTGAGAGAGAAAGAGGAGCAATTTTTATTTAGTTTTTCACATGACTTTCATTCCTCTGACACTTTGTTGTGTACGTGGCGCTGGGGTTTGAATTCGAGTACTCACGAATGCTTGCGAGGCAAGCACCATAACCGCTAAGCCACTGCCCCAGCCCCTCTTTCCTTCTCTCTCTCCTTTTCTTTTTTTTTTTTTTTAAAGAGAGAGGGACAGGGGTTGGAGATTTAGCTCAGTGGCAGAGCGCTTGCCTAGCATGTACAAGGCCCTGAGTTCCGTCCTCAGCCCTGAAAAAAATAAAATAGAGGGAGAGTGAATGAGAGAGAATTGATTTTATTTAGGTTTTCATGGAACTTTCATTGTTGTGTACGTTGTGCTGGGGTTTGAACTCGTGTCCTCAAGTGCCATACCGCTGAGCCACCGCTCCAGCCCTCCCTCTTAAAAAAAAAAAGAAAACAGGGCTGCGATACAGCTCAGTGGTACAGCACTCCCGTATCACATCCCCCCACCAAAATAAAGAAGAAGAAAAAAAGAGCGGGCAAGTGTTCAGGAAATAGGAGAAGGTTATGGAAGCTGTGGAGCAGGTTGTGTGAAGAGGAGCCAAGAGTGTCAGGAAACCAGACTGACAAGGGCAGGGCCAGGCTCCAGAGTATCCAAGTTTGTACTTCACCTTACAGGCAATGGAGAACAACCAGAGATGTGTGAGCAGGTTTGCCATGACTGTTCTGGCAGCAGGAAGGAAATGCAATGTGTAGGAAGGACGATGGCAGGAGGTCTGGCTGGAACACGATACTGACACGGCTGTCAGTGAGGACTGAACTAAGAGATGGTAGTTTGGGATAGAGAAGGAAGTGAGGACTCCAGAGACCATTCTCAGGTTGATGCCACAGGTTTGGCAACTCTGTGTTGGTCAGGGAATGGAAGGACATCAGGGCAAGAAGGAGGGTGCTGGGGGTTGCTAGCCTAGGTGACTGGTGAACAGTGCCATTAACCAAGATAAGTGATTACAGGAGAGGAAAAACAGGTTTTTCAGGCTGGGTGTGGTAGGGGATCTAAGAAGATTCTGAATCCAGTTGGAGATACCTGTGGATTATTTCTGTTTGAAATGGCTGCAAAGGTGCAGTTGGGAGCTGGTTAGAAGTTCAAGAGGGAGTTGAGGATTAGCTGGCGTGTGGATCTATTCTGAGGCCACAGAAGTAAAGGTAGAGTAAGAACAGGGTCAAGGACAGAATGCTGGGATGTTCCTTACAGGCCTCTGTCCTTACTCCCAAGATTCCTCACAGTTCCTTTTGCATACTTCCCTCATCCTGCCCAGGGCATTCTGTCCTATCAGTGAGTATTCTTAGCTCTCATGCTGGATTAGAAGCTCTGGCTGGCCAATGACCATGTACTCTCCTGCACTGGCCTGTAGAGCAACAAGGCCTCAGTAATTTGCTCTAATATGTCAGCATCTCAAAGGGCACCTGCTAGCTGGGTCACACCTTGCAAATGTGCATAGCCCTCTTCTCTGACAGAGTAACAAGTACCCCTTGTTTGTCCTGGGTTAATATTACCATTCTCTGAACTTAGGATTATCCTACACATAGTGGCTCCAAAAAAAAATTTAACAGAAGTGTAGAGTCCAAGTTCACCTGGATATCCAGCCAAGTTCTAACAACCAAACTGACTCCCGGTGGCAACCATAAAATCAAGACTATCCCCATACGGGCAGCTTTCTGGAGTCAGTATTAAGCTATAAAAATCTTGATATTCTCTAATTTCTTTAAGATAATGCGCCTGTTCCATAGGACAGAATCAATTCAATGATTCTAAGAATGCCCAAAGTTACAGTCAATCCTCTCTTGGAAGCAGCAATGGCCTCCATGTCTATGCAGAGATCATCACGTAACTTTGCTCAAACCCAAATCATTTTTCTGCCACCACTTTCTCCTCCCACCCACAGGACAGAAATGTTTCAAATCCTTGGGAAGCAGTTGCAGCACCGAGATTAGCTTTTGACTGCAAGGAAGCAATGTGTGAAAGTGAGATTGTGTGATTTGGCAACTCTGAACACTGAAAGGCTTCCTCTGTTCAGCACCACCACCTTTTCTATCCCCCTCCTGAGATCACTGCTCACTGTCTGGGAAAATCTGGCAAAAGAGCCAAGAAGGAAAGCAGCTCTGGCATTTGCCTGGATGGTCTGATTTTCACCGAATGCTGAAAATTAAAATGAATAGCACAGCGCCTCCCTTTAGCTTTCCAGCTCTTCAATACCTGTCAAGACTTAGTGAGAAACTTAGGAGCAGATACTCTATAATCTTTCCCAAGAAGGGACCCAAACACCCAGAAGGCACCAAGCAGACGTGCACTAATTAACAGAGGAATTAGGGTGTGCCAGTGCAGGTTATGAAACAGCCAACGCTTGGCTTGTAGTTTCCTGGTTCCTCTTAGGAGTTTGGTAAGCGTCTGCTACACACTCATGACTTAACACACACAGTTCTTACTTTGCAGGAAGTTTTCTAATAATCCCAACTACAACCACACTCAAGGAAAGGGTCATAAAATCCATGTCCACACAAAGGGGTGTGAGTAGGGGCTTGATAAAAAAAACTTGAGGGGCTCGAGTAGTGGCTTGGTGGTTAAGGCGCTTGCCTGGCATGCGCAAGTACACGGGCTCAAACCCCAGCACCATGTACACAACTAAGTGTCAGAGCAATGAAAGCCACATGAAAAACTCAATAAAAATTGATTCTCTCTCACTGTCCTCCTCTCTTTTTTTTAAGAAAGAACTTGATAAGGGAGTCAACTTAAAGATGCACTGTGAGTTCCACTAAGTGAACAGAAACAAAGGTTCTGAGAATCTGATAACTGAGAAATGCTGAGTTAAATAAAGTTGAGCAGACATTTTTTTAAATTATTTTTTTAAAGATTCAACTTTATGGGGTTGGGGATTTAGCTCAGTGGCAGAGCGCTTGCCTAGCATGCGCAAGGCCCTGAGTTTGATCCTCAGCCCTGAAAAAAAAAAAAAAAGATTCAACTTTATTTAGTTTTCCATCTGGCTTTTGTTTCTCCAACACTTAGTTGTGTACGTGGTGCTGGGGTTTGAACCCAGGTCCTCACGCATGCCAGGCCAATGCTGTAACTGCTGAACCATCACTCCAGCCCCAGCAGACATCTTTAATGTAGGATTTCTCAACAAACTAACAAGACTTGTTAACTTTCAAGAAAAATGGAATAGAAAAAAAAAAGAAAGAAAAATGGAATAGGCTGGGCGTGATGGGATATGCCTGAATTCTCAATGATTCGGGAGGCTGAGGCAGGAGGATCACCAAGTTCAAGCCAGACTTAGCAATTTAGGAAGACTACACTTAGCAAGACCCTGTCTCAAAATAATAAAAAAGATCTGGGGATATACTCAGTGGTAAAGTACCCCTGGGTTAAATCCCCAGAATCAGGGGGGACCAAAAAAAAGGAATAGGTAGGGATTCCCAAACCTATCTGACCACCTTTCAGGACTACCATTACCCAGAACATATACTGCTTTAAAGAGCACAATAAGGGGTTGGGTGTTAAGCTCAGTAGCAGACTACAAGCTTAGCATGCTGAAGAGTCTAGATTCAATCCTTAGTGTGTGTGTGCACACACAATAAAATCTGTATTATTTTATCCCTCACTCTGAGGGGCAAGGGAGAGCTTAGCTAACAATAACTGGTTACCACTACCAGTACTCTCATTTCTTGAATGGTAACAATAGTAATAATGTTACATTCTTTCCTTAGCTGGCCTAAAATAACCTCAAGGCAGTTTAACACCAATGTCTAAGATTCAAAAACCTTTAAAACAGTACTGTCCCCAGAATGAATCCCAGGTCCAAGCCCCTTCCTGCCACTAATTTGCTGGTGACTCTGGCATGTCTTGGTTTCCATATCATGAAACTGAAGAGTTTAGGACATATTTCTAATATTGTTCCCATGTCTAAAAGTTAATCATAGATTCTGAATGCTAAGTACATTTTTACAATCTTATGAGATAGAAAAAAAACCCCCAACTATTCTGGAGACTGACTAGGTGTGACAGTTTCTGAGTCTATCACCTCTCCACCTGCTCTCTCCTGAGCTCTGTGCCAACACCTTAAGTAAATTAAGCTGGGCTCACACCCAGTCATCCAAGGGCTGCACCATTCCAACCGCCCAGCCCTGGCAGTCAGGGAAGCAGACACTTTTATTTATTTATTTTTTTAAAGAAAGAGGGGACAGTGAGAGAGAGAGAGAGAGAAGCAATTTTTTTAAATTTAGTTTTTTTTTTCCTTCAAAGAAAGAGGGACAGTGAGAGAAAGAGAGAAACAATTTTATCCAGCTCTCATCTGGTCCCCATTGCTCTAACACCCAGCCATGCACGTGGTGCTAGGGCTCGAACTCGGGTCCTCACACATGTCAGGCAAGCACCTCAATCACCGAACCACCGCTCTAGCCCTTAATTTAGTTTTTCATGTGACTTTCATTCCTCAGACACTTTGTTGTGTACGTGGTGCTGGGATTTGAACTCACGTACTTGTGCATGCCAGGCAAACACAGCAACCACCAAGCCACTGCTCCAGCCCAGACACTTTTATATTAAGGGAAGGGAAGAAGGAGCTCTGGGGCCTCATATTCAGAGGCGTTTCTTACTGCATAACTGCATGCCACAAATCAGGCACACACCTATAATCCTATCCACTTGGGAGGCTGAGGCAGGAAGATTGCAAGTTCAAGGTGAACCTGGTTAACTTAGCAAGCGCCTGTCTCAAAATAAAAAATACAAACGAATGGGGATGTTGTTCAGTGGTAAAAGGTCCTTGGGCTTAGGGGCTGGAGAGAAGGCTCAGCAGTGAAGTGCTTGCCTGGCATGCATGAGAACACAGGTTCGATTCCCAGCACCACATACAAAACTAAAAGGAGGAAAAACAAAAACCAGATGAAAAAGTAAAAATTACTCTCTCTCTCAAAAAAAAAATAAATAAAAAATCAGCACAGGATGGGGGAGCAGGGAACAGTGTTACAGATGTTACTGGTTTATAAGCCAACAGCTGCTTCCTGTCCTGCTTTATCCTGGGGCTGCCTGATAGACAGTCTTTCTTGAATGCAGAAGTTATTTCTCTCACAGTCTGCACAATCATTTCTGGAACCAGAGATGTGGTTTAAGACTTTCAAGGAGCTATTAATAAAGGCCAAAATGATCCTGCCCACTGCTAACAGTGGAGAAAAGCTGCTGGCATCTTTGAACAGCTGACTGCTTCTGATGTCAGGAAAAATTTTGATACTGACAGGACAAAAAAAACAAAAAATCAAAAAAACACCCATTTAAAAAGCTACTAGACCCTTGCTAGCATTATAGAGAAGTTTTATAAGTAAAGCAAAAATAGTTACCAATAAGAAAAAAATACAAGAAAAAATTACAAATGTTGTTTCCTTAATTAATAGAGATGACTTACATAAGAGATAAGGTCTTTGCAAAGGCTGTCAAGAAGCATTAAGCTATAAGAGGAAGATTCAGAATTCCCCAATGTTATAAGGAACAAGCTACCAAAATATGCCTTGAGGGTTCCCATCAACTAAGTCACCTTGAAACCAAGAAAGAAACATCATATTTTCACTTTCCAGACAATGTCTAATTATCTAGAATCTAGTTTAAGTCAACTGAACTAAATTCAATGGGTGATTATCTTGAAATTAGTTCAAGTCACCTTTGCTCTGATCCTTGAAGGGATTCAAGGTGGGAAAGCTCATGTTGTGAGTCACAGGAAGGACCCCACCAATGAATTTTCCAGATAACTGCAGGAAACCTTGAAGCTGCCAAAGACCAAAGTACAAACAGGATGAGTTAATGTGCCTAGTGACAACGTGACAGAGCAGAAACATCTGTGCTCTTAAATCACCAGTTAGCACAAATAAGCTTCCTTAGAATGGTTTTGAGCAGATGTGAAAGAAGAGGCACAGGTGCCTTGGTATTAACTGGAGTTCCAGCCTTTTACTGTAGAAAAAGAACATCTTTGTCCTCTCTGCTCAATGGCAGGAAGGTTTTGACTTTAAGTAGGAAGACTGTTTCTTCAGCTATTTGTTCCAAAGTCAGGCCAGCTCATAGAGGGTGCATCTCAAGTATCCTGTCACTACACTCAGGTCCATCAGACAAACATTCCTTGTGCTTACAGACTCTTTCAGCGTCCCCTTATCTCTCGTTCCTCTCTAACCCGGGCTCTCCTATCCAACCAAAACCCACCCCAAACTAGACCCATAGTCAGCGTGTGGAATTCATATCAAGGCTATTTTTAAATTGAGAGGCAATGGGATATGGCGCCAATGTTATAAAGTTTGGGCTATCTACCTACCATTTCCCATCCTTCTTTTCCTGATAAATCTCAGGGACTCTCCTATACTTTAAATGCTAGTTTAGCTGCTGAGAGTGGTGGGGGGCGCGCTTTGGGTATTCCCACATTTCTCCATCCCACTAGACTTCTAAGGTCCTCATCACGTTGCTGTCGATCCCTCTCCTGAGGTGACTCAAGACAGGTGTCTTTCCAAGAGTGCAAATTGTAATAGTCACATTTCGCTACCCTCCCTGACGCTATGGGGTCTCCAGAAAGGTCGGGCTGTGCCTGCTCCCGAAGCAATGCAGTATCCAGAGGGGTTAAGTCCCCGGAGGCCAGAGGATCCCAACTCTTCCAAGGCTACCGCGCCCCGCCCACTTTACACTGCCACCTGCCTCTAGTCCCGCCCCCAGACGCTATGATAGGACAAACCTCAGAGTTCGCTCTCCCATTGGACAGATAACCCGTCCCTCCTACGCCACGTCTCTAGGCTCTGGCAAAAAAGGCCCGGGCGGCGGCCCTAGTAGCTGGATAGATCTGTGAGTTGGGGGAGGGGGGTCCTACCTGGAATGGGTTTACATCTACTGGGTCCGCGAAAGGGTTGGTGTCGAAGGCCGACATGGCGGTCGGGGACCAGTGGGCAAGCTCTGCGAGCGCTGCTGCCTCCGGGCACCCAGACCCAGCGGCGCTCTGCCTAGATCCTCCACTTCCGGGAGCGAGGCAACTGTTCCGGCGCAGGCGCAGGGCCCGCGTCCTTGAAACGTCACAGAGGGCCGCTCCGCCCCCTGCCGAGCCCACTGAAGTGCTAAGAGTGGGCAGTCCCTTTCCATCCAGTCTTTCCCGTATGGGTGCTTGCAGGTTGGGGCAGCACAGAAGGTCTAGGGAGCCAGAGACAGGATCGAAGCCGTTCCCTACTGTTTCTGTCTGATACCTTCCAAAGTGAACTCCCAAAAGTGGAACAGGAAACTTCTTTGCCTAGAGGGCAATTTTGGAAATTCTACAAAGGTCCCAGGGCAGGGGACAGGGGTGACAAGTCCAATAGAAGGGTTCTCCTTGGAAGAACCATCCTCTGAGTAAGAGAAATATGAGGACCGTGCAATAGCAGCTCACCATAGTGGAGCATCCTTTCCTTTAGACTTCATCCCCTGTTAAGTTTTGCCCTGTAGGGATGAGGATCCAGGTGGGAATTTGAACCTGGACATGAGGTCTTTATTAATGAATGAGGGAGTTGAGTAACAAGAGTACTAGTCATGGGAAAGATGGCTAATTCTTTCCCCATAGATTCACTTCTGTGGTTTTTTTTTTTTTTATTCCTATGTTTCTGGCTTTATTCATTTCTGCTGTGGAATCCAGCTACCATCATTTCTTACCCTGAACTAGAACAGGACTGCTAAATGTTCTATGGTTATTCGTGTTGTAACCAGAGATCTGTTCTATTGTTTTTTTGTTTGTTTTGTTTTGGGTACCAGAGATTGAACCCAGATACACTTAACCACAGAGCCACAGCCTCATCCCATTTTTATTTTTTGTTTTGAGACAAGGTCTTACTAACTTGCTCAGGGCCTCGCTAAACAGCTGAGACTGACTTTGAACTTTCGATCCTCCTCCCTCAGCCTCCAGAGACCCTGGGATTATAGAAATTCCACACCGTGGCTCTTTTTGTTTTTTGAGATGGGGTCTCCCTATGTTGACTAGGCTGATCTCTAATTCCTGGATTCAAGTGATACTCCCACCTCAGCCTCCCTCTGGAATAGCTGGAACTACATACAAGTGTGCACCATCATGCCCAGCTCCAGAGATCTGTTTAAAGGGAATAAAATAATAAAATATCTTGATTAATTTCTATACAGGCAAAGTTCCTTTTGTTTTCTTTTTGATTCATAATCCTCAGAAGAATTCTTTTTTTACACATTTTATTGGTTCATTATAGCTGTGCATATTGATGGAGCTTGTTACATATTCATACATGCACACAATATAACAATATAATTTGGCCAATATCAATCCCTAGCATTTCTCCCCTCCTTATCTACCTCCTACCCCTTGGTCCGTTTCTTCTACTGATCTTCCTTTGAATTTTTTTTTTCAGGGCTGAAGACCAAACTCGGGCCTTACGTAGGCTAGGCAAGAGCTCTGCCACTGAGCTAAATCCCCAACCCATATTTTTTTTGTGTTTCTTTTTTAAAGAGAGAAGGACAATGAGAGAAAGAGAGAGAGAGAGAGAGAGAGAGAAACAGTTTTTATTTAACTTTTCATGTAGCTTTCATTGCTCCAAGACTTCATTGTGTACATGGTGCTGGGGTTTGAACTTGCGTACTCACACATGCCAGGCAAGTGCTGTAACCATTGAGCCACCGCTCCAGCCCCCCTTTGATTTTTTTTTTAAATTAGAGCTTTATGGTTATACATAGTTATTGGGTTCATCCCTACAAAACTGTACATGCATGGAAATCAATTTCAGTTCATGATCCCCTCTTTTCCCTCCAGTCCTCCCTCCTCTCTCTCCTTCTCTTTCCTCTACTAGATTTCCTTTATCTCACATTTTAATTTGAATTTGTTTGGTTCTTTATGTAATCTTATCCTTCCCTCCCCCTTTCCTTTATTTTACTCTGACTTCCCCATAAGAGAGAAAACATCTGACCTTTGAGTTTCTGAGTCTGGTTTATTTCACTTAGCGTGATATTCTCGATTTCCATCCATCTACTGGCAAATGCCATAATTTCATTCTTTTTAATAGCTGAGAAGAACTCCATTGTATGTATGTATATCTGTTTCTTAATCCATTCATCTAATGATGGGCATCTGGGTTAATTTCATAATGTAGCTATTGTGAATTGATGTGACTGTGTCATTATAGTATGCCAATTTTAGATCTTTTGGGAAAATAGGAGTGGGATAGCTGGGTCATATTGTGGTTCCATCCCTAATTTTTGAGGTTTTTTTCTTTGTTTTTTTTTTTTTTTTTTGAGGGGAGTACCAGGGATTGAACTCAGGGGTGCTTAACCATTGAGGAAAATCCCCAGCCTTTTTTTTTTTTTTTTTAAAGATTGTGGGACAGAGTGAGAGAGAAAGAGAGAATTGCTTTTATTTTTTTTTTTTTTATCAGGGATTTGTTTCTCCAACACTTAGCTGTGTATGTGGTGCTGGGGCTCAAACCCAGGTCCTTGCACATGCTGGGCATGCACTTTGACGCCGAGCTACCACTCCAGCCCCCACCCCTAGTTTTCTGAGGATTCTCCAAACTTCTTTCCAGGGTGGTTGTACGAGTCTGCAGTCCCACCAGCAATGTGCAAGTGTTTCTTTCTCCCCACAACCTCACCAGCATTTATTGTTCGTATTTTTGATCTTTGCCATTATGACTGGAGTGAGATGAAATCAATGTAGTTTTGGTTTGCATTTCCCTGATTACTAGAGATGTTGAACATTTTCTCATGTGTTTATTGACCTTTTGGGTTTCTTTTATTGAGAAGTTTCTCTCTTGGGGCTGGAGTGGTGGTTCAGTGGTTGGAGTGTTTGCCTAACATGTGCGAGGACCCAGGTTCAAAACCCATTATCACATACACAGTCAAGTGTTGGAGAAACAAAGGCCGATTAAAAAATAAAGTTGACTCTTTTTTTTTCTCTCTCTCTCCTCCCCTCCCTCTCTAAAAAAAGAGAGATAAGTTTCTCTTTAGTTCTTTTGCCCATTTATTGATTGGATTACTTGTTTTTGCAGTATTAAGTTTTTTGACTTCTTTGTGTATTCTGGATATTAGTCCCCTAACAGAAGGGTGGCTGACCATTTTCTCTCATTCTGTAGGCTCTCTCTTCACACTTTTTTTTTTAAAGAGAGAAGGACAGTGAGAGACAAGAAAGAATCAACTTTAGTTTTTCATCTGGTTTTCATTGCTGCAACACTTAGTTGTATATATATGTGGTGCTGGGGTTTGAACTCGGGTCCTTGCACATGGCAGGCAAGCACTGTAATGGCTGAGCCACCACTCAACCCCTCTCCACAGTCTTTTTTTTTTTTTTTTTTAAAGAGAGAGGGATAGTGAGAGAGACAGAGAAAGAGAGAAACAACTTTATTTAGTTTTTCACATGGCCTCAGTTGCTCCAACACTCAGTTGTGTACGTGGTGCTGGAGTTTGAACCCGGGTCCTCGTGCTTGCCAGGCAAGCGCCGAAACCGCTGAGCTACCGCTCCAGCCCCTCTCCACAGTCTTAATCGTTTCCTTAGCTGTGCAGAAGCTTTTCAGTTTAATGGCCTCCCACTTATTGATTCTTGGTTTTATTTCTTGCACTTCAGCGGTCTTGTTAAGCAAGTTGGTGCCAGCTGTTATATGATGAAGTGTTGACTGTGTTTTCTTCTAGCAATTGTAAGGTTTCTGGTCTAATTTCTAAGTCTTCGATATATGTAAATGTGAGTTTTGCGAAAGATGAAAGATAAGGATCTGATTTCATTTGCTTTCGTATGGCTTTCCAGTTTTCCTAACACCATTTGTTGAAATGGGATTTTCTCCAAGACATTTTTTGGCCCCTTTGTCAAATATCAGACCGCTGTAGGTTTGTAGGTTTGTATTTGTGTCTTTTATTCTATTCCATTGGTCTTCTTGTCTATTTTGATACCACTGCCATGCTGGGGTTTTATTTATTAGTTTTATGTTTTTTAAAGAGAGAGGGACAGTGAGAAAGAGAGAGTGAGAGAGAGAAAGAGAAAAACAATCTTTATTTAGTTTTTCAGGTGACTTTTGTTGCTCGGAGACATTGTTGAGTGTGTGGTGCTGGGCTTTGAACTCGCGTACTCACGCATGCCGGGCAAGGGCTGTAACCACTGAGCTGCTGCTCCAGCCCCTATTTATTTTATTAAAGAGAGAAGGACAGTGAGAGAGAGAGGACAGAGAGAATCTTTTTTTTTTTTAAGAATCAATTTTATTCAGCCCTCCATGTGGT
Organism: Aplodontia rufa; assembly: GCA_004027875.1. Classification (NCBI taxonomy): domain Eukaryota; kingdom Metazoa; phylum Chordata; class Mammalia; order Rodentia; family Aplodontiidae; genus Aplodontia; species Aplodontia rufa. Next base: position 33,475 of record PVKS010011104.1, read on the forward strand.
TTTCATTGCTCCAACACCTAGTTGTGTACATGTGCTGGGCTTCGAACTCACGTCCTTGTGCATGCCAGGAAAGCACCATGACCTCTGAGCCACCGCTCCAGCCCCCACCATTTTTTTTTTTTAATTGAGTTTTTCCCATGGCTTTCGTTGCTCTGACACTTAGTTGTGTACATGGTGCTGGGGTTTGAACCTGTGTACTTGTGCATGCCAGGCAAGCGCCGTAACCGCCGAGCCACGGCTCCAGCCCCACATGCTGTTTTTACTACAGCTGTGTAGTATAATTTCAGATCAGGTATTGTGACGCCTCTTGCTTCACTTTTCCTGCTTAGGATTGCTTTGCTATTCTGGGTCTAATACTCTTCCAAATGAATTTAAGAATTGTTTTTTTCTAATTCTGTGAAGAATGTCATTGGGGCTGGAGCAGTGGCCCAGTGGTTAGGTGATTGCCTGGCATGCACAAGAACACGGGTTCGAACCCCGGCACCAGGTACACAACTAAGTGTTGAAGCAACAGAAACCACATGAAAAACTAAATAAAATTGATTCTTTCTCTTAAAAAAAAAAAGAATGTCATTGGTATTTTGATGGGGATTACATTGAATCTGTCTATTCGGGCTAAGTTCTTAATTTAGCCTTAAGGTACTGCAGGATCTGCCCCCATCTCTCCTTCCCACCCCTTTCTCACCCCCAGTGGCCTGCATTCCAGCCTTTCTAGTGGCCTTTCAGTTCCTCAGATTTTCCCACCTGTGTCCAGGCCTTGGCACTGACTCCCCTTACCTTATACACTCAAAATCATTCTCCACTTATCCTTGAAGGGCTGGGGCTGTAACTCAGTGGTAGAGTGCTTACTTAGCATGCATGAGACCTTAGGTTCAACACCTCCTATTACAAAAGAAGAAAACAAAAAAGTGGTATTTTAAATCAAAGCTCAGGCCCTTTCCTCAGAAGTGGCTTTCCCTCCCTTTATTAGATCAGCCTACCATGAATTATGAGCTATTATATTATCCTGTACTCTTCCTTCCTAATGCCTGTTGCAGGTTGTAATTACACATCTGTATAGGTGGTTATTTATTTATTTATTTAGTCTGTCTCCTCCACTAGATTGTAACCTCCACATGGGAAGATGTGAATTCTGTCTTGCTCATTGTTGCTGGGTTTTTTTCTTTTTATTTCTTTCTTTCTTTCTTTTGTTTTTGGTAACAGGGAGTGAATCCAGAGCCCAGAGGCACAGAAGCACTTAACCACTGAGCCACATCCCAAGCCCTTTTCATTTTATTTTGAGATAGGATCTCACCAAGTTGCTTGGGTCCTTGCTAAGTTGCTGAGGCTGACTTTGAACTTGGCAATCCTCTTGCCTTAGCCCCCAACTGCTGGGATTACAAGTGTGCGCCACTGCATCCAATACTCACTGTCATATTTTTGGCACTAACATAGTACCAAGCATATGACAGGCATTTAGTGAATATTACTTTCATGCACTTCTCTTACCTTCCTCTCCCCTAAGTCCTAACTATTTACTGGGGTTCAGCTCAATTTTTCTCCAGGAAACACCCTCAGGTGGGAAGATGAGAAGTGATCTCTGTGTGCGTCCCCTTTGAAACTGCCTACTTTTTGGTCCCTATGGCCACCCCTCCAAGGGCAGAGTCCTTTGCTGTCTTTGGCCTGAGAGAAGAACAATCTATACTGCCTGAGGCTCTCCTAACCTCCTCCTGGACTGCTGCAGCCCAGTGCAGTGCTGAGCTGGTGAGGAAGGAATGAAATTGATTATAACCAATGTGTCCCTAAAGATCCCTAGGCTCTGTCCACTTACCTGTGAGAGATGAGAGACTCCATTCATTTTTTTCACTTTTCCTTTTTTTTTTTTTTTTTGTATTGGGTATTGACCCTAGGGGGTTGCACTTGCTAGGTAAGTGCTCTGCCACTGAGCTATAATCCTGACCCTTTTTATTTTTAAGACAGGATCTTGGTAAGTTGCCAGGTTGGCCTCAAACTTGTGGTGCTCCTGCCTCAGCCTCTCAAGTAGCTGGATTAGACATGTGACACTGCCTCATCTGTTCAACAAGAAAGCAGCATGGATGTCTGTGCCTTGGACTTGAGTTATTTCATCTCGCTGAGATTCATTTTTCTCAGTTCTAAAATGGGGCTAATGTGCTGGGGATATAACTCAATGGTAGAGTGCTTGCCCAGCATGCATGGGGCCCTGAGTCCTGATTCACACACACACTTAAATGGTACTTGGGACAGTATGTGACTCATAGGATTGTCTCAAGCATTGATGAAAAAAACTCTTTTTTCTTCCTCTACTACTCTTCCAGTCACTCAAAACAACTTCTTCTTCTTCTTCTCCTTCCCCTTCCCCTTCCCCTTCCCCTTCTCCTTCTTCTTCTTCTTCATTTTTTTTTTTTTGGCAGTACTGGGAATGGAATCCAGGCCTTGTGCATGCTACGTAGGTGCAGGTGTTCCACCCCTGAGCTATATTCCCGTTCAGCTGTCTCCAGCGCTCCACACAGCACTTCTGACCGCAGAGGTGTGGGAGTTATTCCCATAAACACCAAGGAACTCCACTGGACACCAGCTGAATGTCCTATAATTGAACTCAATTCTGACACTATCCTCCTGGAGATAGTTCCCAGGTTAGTCCCACAAGACTGTCCTCTACTTCACATCCACCAGGTTGTTTTACCTGTGCTTCTGACTGGCTATAAATCAGAGGTCCCATGACCTCCTCCTTGAGTTCATCAAATTTGCTAAAGTGGTTCACAGAACTCAGGGAAAAAAACCCACATTTATCAGTTTATTATAAAGAATATTACACAAGATACAGACTAACAACCAGATGAAAGATATGCAAAGTATATACAAAGGTCCACAGGCCTTCCCTGCCTTCTACAGAGCACTTCCTTCTAGGAACTCCATGTGTTCTGGTATCTGGAAACTCCCCAAATCTGGTGGAGTTCTTTTGTTTGTTTTGTTTGGTTTCATGCAGGCTTCGTTACTAGGCATGATTGATTATTTCATTGGTGATCAACTCAGCCTTCAGCCCATATTCCCTCTCTGGAGGCTGTGCGATGAGGGATAAAAGTTCCAATCATCTATTCACTTGGTTGTTTCCCCTGTCAATCAGTCCCTAATCAGAGGTTTATCCAGGACCCCCTGGCCACCAAGGAAGAAGACAGCACATCATCACTAGATAATGGAATGTGATCTGTTCTAAGAGAGCTAGACCACCAAGAAGAAAGAGTAGAAGGTTCTAACTTCTCCAGACACCCTAGTTTCCCTTACAGATAAATCTTTCTCTCTGTGTTTGAGGGGCGGGTGTGTGTAGAGTGGGGACTTTCTCTGACCAGTAATCTAAGTTCTTCCTTCCCTGTGCAGGAATACTTTGAGGATATAACTATAACTCTGGTTTCTTTTTCTTTTCTTTCCTGGTGGTACTGGTGATTGAACCCAGGAGCACTCTATCATTCAGCCACATCCCAGCCCTTTTTAGTTTTTAATTTCAGCAACTTAGTGAGGCCCTGAGTAACTTAGTGAGACCCTGTCTCAAAATAAAAATAAATAAATAAATAAAGGGCTAAGGTTGTGGCTTCGTGGTTAAGCACTGCTGGTTTAATCACCAGTACCAAACACAACACAAAACAAAACACCCTGTGCCTAAAGAAATTCTTCATTCTTATCCCAGAAAGTTGACATTGCTAGGGGAATGGGGATAAGGCTAAGGAGGAGCGTTCCAATGTAGGAGATATTGACCAGTGTGTGCCCTTTCTATGATTCTTGTGCTTGAGCTGGGGATGTATCTTAGTGGCAGAATGCTTGCCTAGTATGTGTAAGGTCTGGGCTGAATACCCAGTACCACAAAACAAAAACAAAACTATGATTCTTGTGCTTTTCTTGTGGTTCTTCCCTAGTGGATGAGAAAAGCATTTCTTTGAAATGCAGGCTGATTTATCTAAGCTAGAGGATCCCAGGGGAGGTTGATATCCACTCCTGAGCAGAACATCTTGGAGAAAATAGCCCTCCTCTTTCTCTTGGACACAGTGGGAATCAGTGTTTTGGAGGAGGGGACGGAATCAGGACTGTAACCCCTCCCTGTAGTTTCCTAGAGGTTTGACTCCTGTGCTTGACTGTCCTCCTCCTGGGCTGCTGACTAAGGAGGTCAGGATGGTAGAGTCTTTCTCCATAGGATATAGTAAGATCACTCTACAACCCCAAGGCCCAGCCCCAGCCTTCCCCAATAGGGCTTGTAGTGACTCTGACTTGTGTGTGCAGCTTGTGAGCAGCAGCCTGGAGAAGGGGCTGGGTTTCTGCACCACCTAAGACAGGGAAGGTCAGAGGAGCACAGAGCCCTGGCTACATCACCCCATCAACACTTCTGTCATGTTGGTATTTTTATCTGCATTCTACAGAAGAAGAATCCAAGGTTCAGAGAGATTTAGGGCATGTATTTGGCATCTGCTATCACCATCATTAGTTAGTCCCTACTACATCACAGCAATAACACTCTCACCACTAGAGACTGTGTAAAACCTAAAGTCCTCACAAGAGGTTGGGAAGCTTTGCCCCCTACCTTCCTAACCTTGTTTCCCCCTGTCCAGTTCACTCTGCCCCTGCCACACTGGCCTCCTCACTTTTTCCTCCTGACCAAGACAGGCACATCTCTAGGTTTCCACCCTAAGTGCCTTTGCTCTAGTTGTTTCCACTGCCTCCAGCACTTTTCCCTCCTCCATCTCCAAGTCTGTGCTCAAATCTCACCTTTCATCTCCTCACCCCCTTCTTTTTGAGAGGGAGAGAGGAAAGAGAATCAACTTTATTTATTTTTTCATCTGGCCTTTGTTTCTATGACATTTAGTTGTGTATGTGATGCTGGGGTTTGAACCCAGGTCCCCCGCATGCCAGGCAAGTGCTCCAACCATTGAGCTGCCGCTCCAGCCCAAATCCCACCTTTCTAATGAGGCTTAACCGGTCTATTTATTTTGATATTGGGGATTGAACCCAGATGCACTTTACCACTGAGCAATATCCCCAACACATTCTGTTGAGTGAGACAGGGTCTCACTCAGGACCTGCCTAAATTGCTGAGGCCGGTCTCAAACTTGCAAATCCTCCTGCCTCAGCCTCCTGAGTCTCTAGGATTACTGGCGTGTGTACCCAGCTACCCAGACAGATTTTTAAATTCTACAAACTGCTTCCTGCTCCCACTCGCCTTCTTTTTTGTGGCCTTTATTGCCTCTCAGCATACTATATGATTTACTTACCATGTTCGCTTGTCTTTTGCACTCATTTGCAAAGAGTAGTGTTATCTAATTCTCTGATGTATCCTCAAAACATTTCGTGGTACTTAGAAAGTTCTCGATAAGTACCTGTCGGAGAAAGAAGGACTGCAGAGACCCTGCCTTGCGGGCGGAAGCCCCGGGGCTGCAGTGAGCTCCGGACCCGCAGAGGTGGGCGAGAGCCTCAGCGCCACCGGGCCCGGGAACTACACTTCCCGTGGAGCTTTGCGCGCGGGGCCGCGGGTGCTGCCGGGAAGGGCCTGCGTGTCCGAAAGCAGGTCCAGTGCGGCGGAGATGGCGGGTCAACGAGGTGAGCAGTTGGCTTGGTGTCCGCAAGCGTGGTGTTGGGCGTGCCCTGGGGACTAATCCCAGCATGACCTGCTAGGTCGAGCCCACCCCTCGCTCCGCCGAAAGATGAATGGGCGCCAGGCAGAGGAGGGAGCACCTGCGATGGGGATTGCAGTCCTCGCGGAGAGGAGGCCCTCGCAGACCCAGGTGGCGCTTGAGGCACCTCGAGGCCAGGGGCTGTGAGCTGGGTACTTCCTGGACGCTGCTCTCTGCCTCACAGAGAGCAATATCCTTATCTACCCATCTTACGCATGGGAGCATCGAGGTTTGCAGAAGAGAGGGGTCTCTCCCACCAGTCACCAGGCCCTTGGTTGACGCCGGCCGTTGTCATAACCCCTCTTCTCATGCCAGGTTTCCTCAAACAGTAGGGCCAGGGCCGAGGAGTGGAGTGGAAGCTGACCCTCTTGTCTGTGCCCCTAGTGTTCCCACTTTCCTGTGTGGTGCAGCATTATGCCTGGGGGAAGATGGGCTCCAACAGCGAAGTGGCACGACTGCTGGCAAGCAATGACCCACTGGCCCAGATCTCAGAGGACAAACCCTATGCAGAGGTGAGGCCCCAGGGCCGTACTTAAGCCCACCTTACTCCCAGGTGAGACCCAAGGACCTGAAGCAAGCCTTGTGGATCACTTGGGAAGAATAGGGATAGCAAGAATAAGAGACCTCTTGGTTCTTCAGGTTAGTATAGGTCAGTGGACCAGAGGGCACCAAAAAAAAAAAAAAAGGTTTTGTTATAAAAGTCTTGAAATTCCAGTCTCCTCCTTTCTTCAGCAAATTATCATATACTGAAAAAAAATTTTTTTTCTTTTTTCTTTTGGTAGTGGGAATTGAACACAGGGATGCTTTACCACCGAGCTACATCCCTAGCCCTTTCAATTTTTATTTTGAGACAGGGTCTTGTTAAATTGCTGAGGCTGGCCTTGAACTTGCAATCTTCCTGCCTCAGCCTTCAGAGTCACTGGGATTACTGCAGGTTTGCACCACCAGCACAACCAGCAGCATGTATTGAATTTTAATTCAGCCCTCTTAGAGTATAAGAGTTTTTTGGTACTGTGGATTGAACCCAGGGGTGCTTTACAACTGAGTTGCATCCTCAGCCCTTTGTATTTACTATTTTGAGACAGGGTCTCACTAAACTGCTGAGACAGGCTTAAAACTTGTGATCCTCCTGGAGCCCCAGCCTCCCCCACGAGTCACTGGGATTACAGTGTGTGCCACCTGTAAATTTCTTACTTTGACCATTTCGTGCATTTTTATTAATCTATTATTCCTCTTGCCTATTTAGTAGAGAAAAAGTCAAAACCTAAGAAGGCTTTATCCTCTGCTTCTGAGACTAGAATAAATGAATATTAAGCCTTCACAAGCCATTTGAGAATTATGGCTTATCAATGACCTCAACAGTGCAGGTGTCATTCTCCTCTTTGGACAGACAAGAACTGACACTGGAGAAAAGAAATAGCTAGCACATGGCCCTCACACACACCTGGTTAGAGAAAGAGGCTGGATCAGGGCCTGGGTCTCCTGACTCCTGGTTGTTCTGGGTTCTGCTGCCTCCCTTTGTGTTTGTGATGATATGAACATTGTACCTGACCTGGAAGCCTGTTCCAGAACCCAGCTGCTCTGTAGGGATAACTTGTGGCAGACCAATGGGTGGTGCTAGGTTCTGTCTCCTCTCAAGTTTCCTGTCTTTCCAGCTGTGGATGGGGACACATCCTCGGGGGGACGCCAGAATCCTTGACAACCGCATAGCGCAGAAGACCTTGGGCCAATGGATTGCTGAGAACCAGGACTGTCTAGGCTCAAAGGTCAAGGACACTTTTAATGGCAAGCTGCCCTTCCTCTTCAAAGTGCTCTCAGTGGAAACAGCCTTGTCCATCCAAGCACACCCTAACAAGGTACCAGATTAGAGTGGGGTGTAGAGGTCAGGGTAGGGAAGAGTTTTTACTGCTTTTACCTCACCCACGCCAGGCTCTGGCCAAAGCTAAATCTAGGTTTGTCCACTCCCAAATTAGCTCTGCAAGGCCAGATGCTTGATACATGCAGTAGCTGAGTCTAAGTGGACAGCTAACCAGCCTGTGCCAGGGGAGTTTCTCCAAGCTCATGCCCAGTTTCGCTCTTCATCATTTTTCAACTGGCTCTCTGGGAGAGTGCAATTTCCAGGGCAGGTCATGCACCCTGCCTGTTGCCTCAGTTTGCCACGTTGGAGTCTTCTGTACAAACTTCTTCTTTTTTTTTTTTTTAGTATTTTGGCAATTGCCCTTTATTTTTTAAATTTTATTTATTTATGTTTCTTTTCTTTTTTTTTTTAAAGGGCTGAGGAACTTCTGAATCCCAGCTTAAGCAACTGTCTGTCCCAAATCCCTCAGTTTTAGATAGGCAAAGCAAGACCCAGAGAAGGGAGGGATTTAACCAAAGTCACAGTTTATGAGGGTCAGAGGTTGGCCTGGTGTTTGGGTTTCCTGATTCACTGGCCAGGCCTCTTAAAGTCTGCCCCAGCTCTCCCCCAGATTTAGTCTGTTGCCTTGTCTTGGATTGGCTGAACCCTGAGTTTCTTCATCATGCCTTGACCAGGTTCATTGCCAGAGGTAAGAAGCCACTGCCATCTGGCAACTGGGAAGGGTAGAGAGCAGGGGCTGGTGGGATTGATGTTCTTGCTAGGTGATTGCGGCTTCCTGACCATCCTCCTACCCCTGCTCACCCCCTGCCACCCACAGGAGCTGGCAGAGAAGCTACATCTCCAGGCTCCACAGCACTACCCTGATGCTAACCACAAGCCAGAGATGGCTATTGCTCTCACCTCCTTCCAGGGCTTGTGTGGCTTCCGGCCAGTTGAGGAGATTCTAACCTTTCTGAAGAGTAAGTTGGATAGAATGCTGAGGGCCTGTGTATTGGCCTGGGATGTGTAAGAAAACCAGACCAGAGTGGGAACAGTGACAGAGAACAAAGGCTGAATGTCACAGGAACTGAAGGGCTACTTCACCTCTTGTAGCACTTTTTGGAGCCAGTGAGTCAGACTAAGGAGAGCCTAATCAAGTGTGGTTACTGAGGGCTGTTGGTGAATAATTGGTGTGCACTACAGGGTCTGCTTAGTGTTGCCTGGCTCCTTGGTTAGGGATGGGACGTGGAGGCCTCCTGTAAGTCCTTCTGTGGGTTCCATCTTACCATTTCTGATATGGGTCCTGGTCCTGGCCTTCCTTCAGAGGTGCCTGAGTTCCAGTTCCTGATTGGGGATGCTGCGGCAACACAGCTGAGGCAGAGCGTGAGCAGCGACACCCGGGCCGTGGCCTCTGCCCTGCAGAGCTGCTTCTCCCACCTGATGAAGAGTGAGAAGAAGGTGGTGGTGGAGCAGCTCAACCTGTTGGTGAAGCGGGTCTCCCAGCAAGGTAGGCATAGTTGTTGGCTTGGGTAGGAGCAATGCTCTGGCCTGGGCTCCCTGACATAGACACAAGACTGTGGGGACAGGGTTCTCCCACTTTGACCAAGTGGCACACTAAAGAGCTCAACTTGGATGACCTGTTGGCCACTCTTGCTTCTTTCCCTGTCTTTGTGTAATGAGGCAGGTGGGAGTGCTGCATTCTGTCTGGTAGTTTTCCTCTATATAATTGGAGATAGACTGACTTTGAAGACTTGCCTTCCACCCAGGCATTCAGAGATTCTCCCAGTCCTGCAGACTTGTATTTTGGGCTAGAGAGCACATAGGGGAAAAGAGGATCATTTCTCTCTCTCTAGAGGACTGGTGCTTAGTGCTGTCAATCATTAGCTTTCCTTAAATGCTTTTTACCTGTCTGACTTTGTGTTCAGGAAATGACTGACGGGTGTTGTCATGTCACCTTGGGGTTGAGTCAATACAAGCAGTGAGAACATTAGACAACCTCTTAGCTCTGAGCTGATGTGGTAGCCCTGGCCCCTACTCCAGTGCACATTTCTCTTGCTGTGCTGCTGTTGAACCAGACATTGTTTCTCACCCAAGAATTTGTTTTTTTGGGGTGGTGATTTTGGGTGTTTTCTCTGCTTGCTCTCACAACAGAAAAGATTACTCCTTCCCTGAGCTCTCACAGTTCCCTGTTCATGCATCCAGGTATAGCTCTTAGCATCTGTGAGTCTGTGCATCATGTGTACATTTATTAAAACTGGGGTTCAGGGGCTGGAGTGGTGGCTCGGTGGTTAAGGCGCTTGCCTGGCATGCGTGAGTACACGGGCTCAAACCCCAGCAACCCACGTACACAACAGTGTCAGAGCAATGAAAGCCATGTGAAAAACTCAATAAAAATTGATTCTCGGGGCTGGAGCAGTGGCTCAGCAGTTTTGGCGCTTGCCTGGCAAGCACGAGGACCCAGGTTCAAATCCCAGCACCACGTACACAACTAAGTGTCGGAGCAACGAAGGCCATGTGAAAAACTCAATAAAGTTGTTTCTTTCTCTGTCTCTCTCACTGTCCCTCTCTATTTAAAAAAAAAAAATTGATTCTCTCTGTCTCTCTCTCTCACTGTCCTTCTCTCTTTAAATTTCTCTTAAAAAAAAAAAAAACAACAGAAATAAACTGGGGTTCTCTCCAGGCCAGGGACCTGTATCTAGCCTTCATATTTGTCCCAGTGCTTAGCAGAGTAGCCATTCAGCAGGTCTCTGCGCATGAAGACTCTGAACCATTCTCCAACTCAGACCAGCTGGTTTCTTCACTGTGGCACACTCTGCATGCCCTTATTAACCCAGTTCACCTCATTCCATGCCTGCCCCTTCCAAGAAGTCTGCCCTCACCACTGTAGTCCAGGCTGAGGTCATTTTTCCTGGTCCGTGTTCAGGACACATTGTGGCCCTTGGCACATTCTGCCTTGTACTCTGGGGCAGACAACCATCCCAGTTTGCTTGGGACTGAGAGATTTTCTGAAACATGGGACTTTCGGTGCAGAAAAAGTGAATATCTTGGCCTAACAGAGTTTGACACTCTTCATGGAACCCTTTTAGGTCATCTACCTATTTAGATGATGAGCTCCAAGATCAGCTTTTTTTTTTTTTTTTTTAAAGAGGGACAGTTTTTCATGTGGCTTTCATCGGTCCAACACTTTG
>PVKS010011104.1:44253-57876 GCA_004027875.1 Aplodontia rufa
AATCTTTTCTCTTCTGTGGTTTTACAATATTCCATTTTGTGTGAAAAATGGAATTTTCAAACCACATTTTTATTGAGAAATTTATTTGTTGAACAATCATACAAGTTTTTAACAAAATAGCATAAAATGTATATAGATTCTGAAGATTAGATTTACCCCCAAGAGTGCCCCCCCAATTACCCACCCTTATCCCTCCCTTCCCCTTCCCACAACATCTCTAAAAATGTATTAGGTTGCATGACATTACACCTTATCTGGATTTAACACATGATAATAGACCACCTTTCTCAATGGCCAGGGTCTAGTTCCAGCCTCCACAAATGAGTGAAGACATTCAACCCTTGGTTCTCTGGGTTATGCTGATTTCACTCAGCATAATTTCTTCCATAGCCATCGTTTACCTTCAAAGGCTGCAATATCATTGTTTCTAATTGCTGTGTAAAATTCCATAGTATATATGTACCACAGTTTTGGATCCATTCATCCAGTGAGGGACATCTGGGTTGTTTCCATAATTTAGCAATTGTAAATTGAGCTGCTATGAACATAGATATTGCTGTGTTGCTGTAATGAGCTGATTCTAAATCCCCTGGAAAAATCCCCAGGAGAGGAATAGCAGGATCATATGGTGGGCTCATCCCTAGTTTTTTGAGGAGTCTCCACACTGCTTACCAGAGGGGCTGTACCAGTCTGCAGCTCCACCAACAGTGTGCTAGTGTGCCTACCAAGATCAGTATTCTTTTTTTTAAGAGAGAGGGACAGTGAGAGAGACAGAGAAAGAGAGAAACAACTTTTTATTTGGTTTTTCACATGGCCTTAGTTGCTCCAACACTCAGTTGTGTACGTGGTGCTGTGGTTTGAACCTGGGTCTTCGTGTTTGCCAGGCAAGCGCCAAAACCACTGAGCCACCGCTCCAGCCCCACCAAGATCAGTATTCTTAACCAGGGGACCTTTGGCAATTGTGTGGAGACTGTTTTGATTGTTAGATCCTGGATTGGGGATGATAATGGTATCTTGTGGATAAAGGATGCATCCAGCAGTGCCCAGGACAACGGCCCAAAATGACAGTAGTGTCAAGATTGAGAAATCTTGTCCTGAACAACCACACTCTAGCTCTTTTAGAGTCCAGTGTAGGTCAGGCAGACAGTCAAGCTGTGAGAGGTGTCATCTGTGTGGACTGGTCCTAAAGAGCAGGGCATGGCCAGGACAGGCCCACAACAGCTTCTACATTCATGTGGGTAGGAACACTTCCCCAGGACTCCCTGGCCTGGGTGGGGCTAGAACCTACTGAGTGGGACTGAGGTGTTGGTGTACTCTGTCACCCTCAGTGTCTGCTGGAAACAACATGGAGGACATCTGTGGGGAGCTCTTGCTACGGCTGCACCAGCAGTACCCAGGTGATATCGGTTGTTTTGCCATCTACTTCCTGAACCTGGTCATCTTGAAGCCTGGGGAAGCCATGTTTCTGGAGGCCAATGTGCCCCATGCCTACCTGAAGGGAGGTGAGCCCCATTTCAACAGAACTGCCATCCCTATTAGGCCTTGTTTTCCCATCTGGACAAAAAGAGAATGGTTGGGGATACTTTGTCTAAGGACTATCCAGCTCTGACCTCTGAGAACTCCTGCCAGTAGGGGTGAATGTCAGCTTGGGGTAGAAACTGCTTGTAAACTTCTGCCAGCCTGTGAGGTAATGAGACGCTGATGTTAAGTCCTTTCAGTGAATGTGGGAATCGTAGTTGGAACCCAGGCTGTATCAGACAAGGCTGCTGTTCTCTCCCTCACATCATCCAGTCATTACATGCCTGTTTAATTTTATTTTTTTCCTTTTCACTACTGGGGATTGATCCCAGGGATGCTTTACCATCAAGCTACATTCCCAGACCTTTTTTTCTTTTTTCTTTTTTTAAAGAGAGAGGGACAGTGAGAGAAAGAGAATCAATTTTATTTAGTTTTTCATGTGGCTTTTATTGCTCTGACACTTCATTGTGTACATGGTGCTGGGGTTCAAACCCGCATCCTCACGCATGCCAGGCAAGCACCGTAACCACTAAACCACCACAACCACTGAACCACCGCTCCAGCCCATTCCCAGACCTTTTTATTTTGAGATGAGGTTTCCCTAAGTTGCTCACACTGTCCTTGATCCTGCAGTTCTGCTGCCTGAGCCTCCCAAGTCACTGGGATTACAGGTGTGTACCACCACACCTAGCCACCTGGATATTTTTTACATTAAGATATGCATTACCTCAGGTTATCACATTTTGACTGTTGGCAGCTTATCCACTCTTGCATAGGATTCTATCACAGAAATAGAAGACTAGTCAGGTTTGGGGCTCCCAAAGGAGTTAACGTAACTCCCCCTGACCTGCCACCTGTTTTTGGAGTTTTCTCCCAGAAAACGCTATTCACACATTTTTACCTAACTCTAAAAGGGGTTCACAGAGTTCAGGTTAAGATTCTCAGCCCTAGAGCACCATTTTCCAAAATACACCTCATCAGCTTAGCACATGACAACTGTCTGTCCCCAGACTGTGTGGAGTGCATGGCATGTTCAGACAATACAGTGCGAGCTGGCTTGACACCCAAGTTCATCGATGTGCCAACCCTGTGTGAAATGCTCAGCTATACTCCCAGCCCCAGCAAGGACAGACTCTTCCTCCCAACACAGAGTCAGGAAGACCCCTACCTCTCCATCTATGACCCCCCAGTGCCAGACTTCACTATTATGAAGATGGAGGTGAGTGCGAGTGGGCATGGTATCCTGCCAAGGGTCATAATGTGGAGTATACCTGTGTCTGTTTCCCTTGTCAATCTTACCTGGTGTGACAGCTGTAGGACCCATCTACTCTCTTATCAGAGACCTCCCTGCTTATAAGAGCTGGAACAGTGGGGGAGGTATTGCAGGGCTGTCCCTCACTGCCCTTGAAGTTGTCCTGAGCCTGGGAGCTGATAGGTACCGAGTCTAACTGCACTATCCTGTTTCTTGTCCAGGTCCCTGGCTCTGTCACCGAATACAAGGTCTTGGCACTGGACTCTGCCAGCATCCTCCTGATGGTAGAAGGAAAAGTGACAGCCAGCACTCCCACAGCCCAGGCAGCAATCCCCCTGCAGTGTGGTGGGGTGCTCTTCATTGGGGCCAATGAGAGAGTCTCACTGAAGCTTACTGTGCCTGAAGACTTGCTGATATTCCGGGCCTGCTGTCTTTTGTAGAGACCTCTGCCTCCCTAGCTCTCCTCTGCCAGCTACCCTAACTCCAGGCCAGCCTCACCTCTCAGGCCAGGCCAACCCACTTCTCTGCCTTGCACTCTGTGTGCACCCTAGAAAAGCTGGGGGAATGAACTTGAAGGTTGTGACTACTGAGCATGGTCGGGCTGAATCATCTTCTCTGGGGCTAAGAGGCCCATTTGAGGACTAAGGTCTGACACTCCTCTTGTACTCTTACCACTCCTCACCACACTTGAGCCAGGCTCTTGCCATGTCAGGAGGCAGCAGCTCTACCCCAGCCCATGGTATTAGGCTATTTGGTGAAACCTATCATCCATCATTATCTCAGCATCCATCAGGGAGGCAAGGTACTTTTAGAAACACTGTTCTCACCTGGGACTACCCACTTCTTCAGCTGCAGAGGATTGGGAAAGGGTAGACCCTCTTGCTCTGTCAAAGCAATTAAAAATTGTGTTGACCCTGAAGTGGACTGAAAGCCCTCCCTGAATACTGTCCAGCTTTTGCTTTATTCCTGCTTCATACAACTTCCTGAGAGAGGGCAAGCTGGATCCCAGAATCTTTTTTATAGCAAGTAGAGGAAGAGAGGAAGCCAACTTCAGCCTCAGGTGCACAGCTTGCAGGCATGCCTTGAGCTCTCCAGAGAGATGGTGGGTCTAAGATACACTAGTCATCAGTGCAACATTCTTATTTTTCAATTGGCCCGAAGCAGGGGTCTACAAACTAGGCTGGTAGACCAGTTCTGGTCATACCTGCTCATTAATATGCATTCTGGCTGCTTTCAGGCTATAATAGCAAAATCAAGTGGTTGCACCAGACCTCATGGTTGCAAAACTGAATTTATTTTTTGCAGTACTGGGGATTGAACCCAGGGACTCAAGGTAGGCAAGTATTCTACCACTGAACTACATCCCCAGCCCAAATTTTATCTTTTGTGTGTGTGTGTGTGTGTGTGTTGTGCTAGGGATCAAACCCAGGACCTTTTGCATACTCTGCCATGGAGCTAAACCATACCACTAGCCCAAGGTGAAATTACAAAGAAAAACTGTCAACTCTGTTTCTAAACATATTGTCATTACAAATTACAGGAACTCTGACAGAAAGATCCAATTTTCACTTTGAGAAATCCAGCTACCTCTCCTAAACTGGCAGGAAGTACTAAGGAGGGCATCTGCTCTCCTTGTGCTCACCTCTGCAAGAGGCTGCTCACCCATTGGTGTTGCTGCTAAGGTTTCTGACCTACAGCCTTAAATCCTTTTGCTCCAGACTAAGCAGAGATTCAGGCCACTGCTCCTTCCTGTGAAGCTGAGATTAATAGAGAAGAATGTTTCTGGTCTTCACCCCACACTAGACCCCCTGTAAAATGTTCTAGAAAACTACTTTCAAAAATATTTTGGGGCTGGGTGTGATACCTATTTGTAATCCCAGTGGCTGAGGAAGCCGAGGCAGGAAGATTGGAAGATAATGCACAAGGCCAGCCTGGGCAATTTAGAGAAACCTTGTTGCAAAAGAGAAAAACAAAAACAGGCTGAAGATATAGTTCAATGGCGGAACATCCCTGGGTTTGATCCCTAGTACCACCAAAAATAAAATAAAAAGTGTTTTAGGGTTTTTTTGCCTCCAAAATTTCTCCAGCTAATAAATATGGGCTGAAACAAAGGGTCCGCCAAAGGGAAACCATTCTACGTATACACTTTTACTTTTTAGTGACCACATCTCTTTGTTTTAAATCCTACATATATACTTTTAGGGAAGCCATTCTAAATAGTGATATGTAAGGGCCCATTCCACTCATGATTGCCAGTGACAACGACGCGCCTGAGGAACAGCAAAGCGAGAGGATGCTTCCAGGAGGGATTGCCACTGTTGGGCTAGTAAGCTGTTTCTTCCTTTCAGGATATCCAGGAGTTTCTTTAAAATCCTATTGCCAAACAGACACAGCTCAACTAGCATGATTGCATTTATTCTTATTAAATGTACAGAGTGCAGAAGTGCAAGCCAAGAGGTCTGTAGAGCACTATGTAAACACCAGATGGAACCACTGCTGTCTGAGGGAAGCCCAGATGCACCCCTCTCCCCAGGGGATGTCACCTGCATAAACACCCAGCACTCTGAATTAAGGCATTCTGGCTCTGGGCAACTTGGTGCCTTTATTGGTGGTATTTTGGTCTTGTGGCCCCTGACTCCAAATAAGTAACCACTTCTGACATTTTACATGTCTTCTGCTCTAGATCCCTGCCACTTTTTCTACAATGTAATTCTGACACAAGGTCACCCAGCTCTGGAATATCCTTTCTAGGGACAGTTATAGCCAAGTGCCCCATCATTGATTACAGCAACAACTACCCGGAGGGTGTGATTTTGGGGTCCTGCTACCCTCCAGCAGATGCCAAATGCCAAGTTATTCTGTCCTAACCAAGTCCCCCCAGAAATATGGCTCCACACCTGCCTTCCACAGCCAGCTTTTGCCCTAAGTCCCCACCACTATCAGTCTTTACACTGTCTCACATGTGCTTCCTTTCTATATCCGCTCCTTCTCTCCACAGAAAACGAAAAGGCCTGGAAACTGGTGAGGGAAGTGGTTCAGAATGGTGACATCAACGTTCCTTGCTCTGAATGTTGGGCACTTGGGTAAAGTTTGAGTCCCTTTCCAAGACAGAATAACCATCTGCCTCTCCTTTTTCCAGACCCCAAGGTAATATAACTCTGGTCTGTGACCCATCCACCTTCTATGATGCTACTAGCTATCAGAGTAAGTCAACCACAGTCCTTGAATAATGTAAACTTCCCGGTTTGAGAAAAAGGCAGATGCCTATTAAGCTCTACTAGGATGACCCTGAAGATAAGTTGTCCAACAAGAGTTTTCTTTTTATCTGACTTCTCAGTCTTCCCATCACCTCTTGTGGTAGGGATACCATACCATGCATTTTAGTGGTCACAGGACTTCAGGTAAAGCAAGGGCCTGGACACTCAATGTGTAGGGCCCATACCCAAATCCTAACTACTATGCCCTTTGGACTGAGAACCATTTCCACTCTCACTTAAACCTCCCCATGGTCCTGGGTAAGGCAAAACATGGGTGAGGAGCAACAAAAAACTAAATTCTAGCAACAGGCTAGGTATATCAAGAGAAATTATCCAATGGAGGCATCAGGGAAAGTTATAACTGTTTCTGCTATGTTTAGGCTGGGGGCCAAGAAAGGCTGAGTTCACACACATGTTTGCTGTAAAGCCCAACCATTTTATTTATTTTTTGGCAGAACTAGGGTTGAACCCAGGGCCTCATACATACTATGTAAATGATCTACCACTAAGCTACACCCCCAGTCCTGAAGTCCAATCCTGAGCATCACCTGTGAGGCTCATGCTGAGGCAGGGGAATCTGGCTGTAGAGTGGCCTATGCTACGAGGGACCCTCGCTGCATTGGTGGGCTGATCTCTGGCTTTGGTCTCTCCTCCCTATTCTGAAAGCTTCAGTCTAGGTGTTCAGCTGCACCAGCAGAACACAAACTCTCACTCATTGGCCACTTCCTCTAAGTTTAAAAAACAATAGGAAGACACTGACTGCCCTTGCAACTCCCTCTGCTGGTAACTATGAAAACTGCAGGCTTCTGGAGCCAGCACCACTACTATCAAGCCAACCTTCAGCACAAAGACTGTGCAGGGAAGCTACCCAAGACCAAGGGAATACAAATAAATAATTATATACATGATGGAGCAGTTTTTCTCTAACTAGGGAAGGGCTAAACAAGTTACTAAACCTACCCAGACATTTGGACTGGCTCCCAGGTTCAGGGATTCTGAAAGCCATGATCCTGATATATCATTAAGCAACCCGATATATTCACTGCCACAGTGAGACAGATATAACCTGAAGAGGTACAAAGGGACCCACTTTGCTCTCTCATGTTAATCTACCTTAGACTTGGGATAAGGAGGGAAACATATAGAATTTCTTGAACTGGTCTCAGTTAAAATTTTGAGATTACCAGCTGCAAGCTATAAAGTGCTGTCTCCAGCCTCCACACATTATCCAGCATGGCCTAGGTACAAAAGCTTTTTCACTTCCTTAGAGCACCATGACAAATACCAATCAAGATGTCTTCAAGTGGTTTTCTTAGCCACTCATTAGTCACAATTCCTCTACTCCTGGCCTTGTGTCTCTAAATTCTGCTCCAACAACAGAGGAAAACTGCAGAATTCTACCCATCCCCACATCGCCCCGTTTGGGGGCCACAGTGGGAGGGGGTGGGGAGGTCTGGCCTGAGAAGCACCAGGTAAGGGTTGCCCTGCAGGTTATTAACCTTCCCAGAGGGCCAGTGCCTCCACTGATTCTGAACAGACAGCAGTTCCCACTGTACTCTGAGCTATGAAGGGCTCATGGTTCTGTAGGCCTCATGGTGAGCAGGGCCCATCTTGGAGGGTGAGGTCTACTGGAGGGTACAGGAAGAGTCCCCAAGACAGCACCAGCAGCAGGAGCATGTGGAGGAAGCTATAGGCTTAGGGGGAATGAGGTCCAAGTCCTCGTCATCTGGAATCTCATCCAGGTGATACCCATCCTGTAGCAGTTGCCGACTCACATCCTGGTTTACCTGCTAAGAGAAGAGAGGAGACTATAAGCCAGGATATGGAGGAGAAATAACTACCCAAAAGGCAGCCTCACATTCCCACGGCAATGCTTCCTGTTCATGCTCCACCCCCAAGTCAACCCCACAGAACTCTGACTATAGGAGGAAGTTATCACCTTTTCCTCCTGTGCCTCACCATGAGGGGCACCCAGGGGCCTTAGCTAGTACTGGCAGTCTTCACTGATCCTCAGGGTAGCTGATCTCACTAAAGAATCCTAGGGCATCTGATACTAATACCAAATTCTAGATTATGTTTGAAGTCATTAATCCTTCACACTGAGCACCCAGATGTCCCTGGTCAAGGCTGAAGAATACAGGACAATGACAACAGAACAATGGCCTAGAGTAGGAGAGGATTATGGGTCACTGGGGAAGCAAGTAGAGAACAGCTTTGTATTGTCTATTAGACCTGTTATCCTTCCCTGCCAACAGAGCTGAGTGCCTGTGAAGTAGAACCAGCTAGCCTGGTTTCACCAGTTCCACTGAACAGTCAGAAAATAAATGAGGCTGGAAAAAGTGTTAAGACTTCCTCTAGTTCTTGGTGTTTTCTTAGTTCTAACAATCTTCTCTCCAGCTAGCCTGGTTTCACCAGTTCCACTGAGCAGTCAGAAAATAAATGAGGCTGGAAAAAGTGTTAAGACTTCCTCTAGTTCTTGGTGTTTTCTTAGTTCTAACAATCTTCATCTCTCAGACACTCAAGGAGGACACAATGTGCAAACTGCTTTTCTCTTTCCCAGAAACATATAGGTTAACCAAGGATCCCAGGAAGAAATACTGCTGGTAGTCTACAGTTATGTACCCAGCATTTCACCTCCTTCAAAGGGAGTTAGCTACACATGTCAGACTTCTTTGTTTTTTTTTTTTTAAAGAGAGGGGGATCTTAGCTGGGAAAGGATTATACATCTGTAATTCCAGCAACTCAGGAGGCTGACAGGAGGATAATAAGCTCAAGGCCAACCAAAGCAACTTAGTGAGGTCCTCAGCAACTTAGCAAGACCCTATCTCAAAATAAAAAGAAGTAGAGATGTAGCTCAGTGGTAAAACATCCCTGGGTTCAATCCCAAGTACTGCATTGCCCAGGTTAGCCTTGAAATCCTAGCCTCAAGTATTCCCGCTCAGCACCCTGAGTAGCTGCAACTGCAGGTACATGCCACTGCACCCAGCCAAGAACTTTATGTCTATTAATTTCTGTCTGGGACAGAAATATGTCCCCAAAGCCAGCCCAGGGGTGCCTTAGTCTGGAACAATTGAGGAAACTGAAGTCTCTGGCCTGGAAGAAAGAAAACTTGGTGGAAGAGCAGAAGAGGTTGAAGGGTAACCTCAGACAAGACAGTCAAAAGGTAAATCAGAAGCTAGGTGTGGTAGTGCACAGATGTAATCCCAGCAGCTCAGGAGGCTAAGGCAGGAGGATCACAAATACAAAACCAGCCCCAGCAACTCAGTGAGGCCCTAAGTAACGTATCAAGACTCTGTCTCAAAATAAAAACCTCTGGGTTCAATCCTTGGTACGTACACACAAACACACAAAGATACTAGAGTTGCTGTGTGACTTTAGAAGGCAGGCTGAGGACCAGTAAGTAGGTCCAAGAAACATTTCAAATTAAGAAGGAAGACTTCGGAACTGGAGTGGTGGCTTGACAGTTACGGCGCTTGCCTGGCATGTGCAAGGACGCAGTTTAAACCCCAACACCACATATACAACAAAGTGTTGGAGCAACAAAGGCCACATGAAAAATTAAATAAAAATGGATTCTCTCTCTTTAAAAAAAAAAAAAGGGCTGGGGAAATAGTTCAGTAGTAGAGCACCCTGAGTTCAATCCCCAATACTTGAAGTAAGGGGTGCAGGGAGATTTCACTAAAAGCTGCTGAAGGAGTTAGTGTGTGTGTTGGGGGGTGTACATCAAGCAATGCATCTTGGAGATAGTAAATACCCAATTACAGGAAGCATTTATGGTTTCCTGGATTTTCAACAGATCTCCTGAGACACCTATACCTCTGCTTGGGATAGAGGGCAGAGTAGAAGATCAGAGAACAGACCGGAAGTCTGGTACAGTGCTGTGCATACAGCAGGCACCAAACAGGCATTTGGCAGTGGTGGTGATGCTGCCTGCAGCCTGGACCCACATAGAAAGGCGCTCTGGACTTGCCTCTGCAGAAGAATACCCGGAAGAGTATCTGGATTCCAGCTCCCCATCACTAGGAGAAGAGGAAGATGGTCAGTTCAGGGAGGACTCTAGAGCACAGATACAAATGGCAAGGTGGAGAACATGCAAGGGGGCGGAGGGGTCTGGGGGACTTGTGAAACAAAGAACACACCACAGAATGAAGCCCAAACTCTACAGTGAATGCAAATGGCTCCCTCAGTTGGCTCCAGCAGGAACAGGGTAACTCTAATGATACAGATATAATAAAATAGGCCAGGATGATTCCCTGGGAACATATCGATGCTCCAAATCCTAGAACAGATGATTACCTATGAATCTTCTAACCAACCCATTCTGGGAAAGGAAAGTGCTCAGAGAAGTACAGCCCTGGAATGTGCATGCAGGGCCTTGGAGGAGAGAGGAAACAAGCAAAGGCACCAAGCTATCTGCAATGCTCTCCATGTAACTCCCCAAGGTAACACTCACCTGTCAGAATCAAGGGACACGAGGTTTTCATCTGGACTCTGGCTAAGTGCAGTATAGCCCTTGTTAAACTTCACTGACCTGAGGGGAGTGAGGAGAAAGCAAGTATAGATGAAAACGGGTCATTTCAACAGGGAAAGCCCTGATGATGAAAGAACTGAGTGCACTACTCCAGATTTCCTTCTAATTGGTCACAAAGCCACCACTGCCAGCGGCTCCATGTATCTGGCTACAGCTAACTAGAATATGTACAGCCCGATTCCACTCCCTACCCAATGCTCCTGAAGGGGGGGGGCACCCCCGCTTTTATGAACCAGCAAAAGCAGCCCCCCTACCACCTTATTTAACCAGAAGTCCTTAGGCAATTTCCTTCACTTCTGCAAGTTTCAACTCCTAGACCGAAAAGAAAGCACTGGAGCGGGTGGAAGTGGCGCAAGCCTGTAATCCCAGCGACTTGGGAGGCTGCGCAGAAGGACCAGCAAGCTCCAGGCCCTAAGCAACTTAGTTAAGACCCTGTCTAAAAAAATAAAAATGGCTGGGGATATGGCTCAATGGAAAAGCACCCCTGGGTTCAATCCTCAGTGCCAAAAAAAAAAAAAAAAAAAAAAAAAAAAAAAAAAAAAAAAAAAAAAAAAAAAAAAAAAAAAAAAAAAGAAAAAGAAAAAAAGAAAGAAAGGAAGAAAGAAAAGAAAAGTTACTCTTGTCATTTTTTAAGATAATGAACCCGACAGGCTGCCTGCCGTCAGGGAATGACTAGGTAAGCCTTAAACGTGAGCACCCCGTCTCCCAGGCTGAGGAATAAGGCCTTTGGAAATTGCCGGCAGAGAGGAGGTGGCGCCCGCTGAGACCTTTTCCCTGAAGAGTCGGGGCGGTTCGGCAAGGCCCCCAGCATGCCTTTTCTCCGCAGAACGGCCTTGGCCAGGTCCCGGTGCTTCTCTGGAAGTCAAAGGGCCCCAGTCAGCCGAATTTTCCCCCACCTGCCCTTGTCTCCCTAACGCCTGGAGATCACTCTCCGAGCGGAGTTTTGGGGCGGAAGAGGACTGCAATGGCCCCTTTCCGGGAGCGAGACCACCGAGTTCTAGAGCCCGCCCCAGGGGCGCCGAGCATTAACCCTCCCGGCTTCGGGCCACACTCACGCAGTTTGGCCTGAATGGAAGGTGCGCGCGTCACCATGTACGGTCCGCGCTTCTCCACCGTCGCAGGGGTACGCTCCCCTGGCCCGAGGGCTCCATTGGCGCTCCTCCCGGAGAGCGGTCCGTCAGCTCCGGCCGCATGCTCTGCGGCCCCGCCAGGCCGGGGTCCGGGGGTGGAGGCCCGCACCCCCGGCCCGCCAAGCTCGGCGGTAGCCATGGCCAGGCCACGCCCAGCCGGGTGGTGTAGCCCCGCCCCACCGCAACCGAGCCTTCCGCAAGCCGGGGCGGGGACTTCAGCAAGATGGAGGTGCGCAGGCGCGGGCCGTACCCGCAGAGCTTTTCCCGCCGACTTGCTGGGGGTTGGCACAACTGTTCCTCCCAGCTAAGGGCTGGGTAGTTTCGGTCCTGCTCTTTGGCACAGAGCTACAGAACTTGAAGCCCGTCTGGGACTGGCGATGTCGAGCTTCCCAGCTCTGTTACTAGTCGAAATTGAATAGTGACATTTATGGAGGGCCACGGGCGGTGCGCAGGCTGGGCCTCAACGGTTCACGCCCTTCCACCCACCCGCTGCGCTTCTGGCAGCATCTCCTAGTCACAGCCCGAGCTCCATGAGGACGAGCTAAGGAGAGCTTGGACTGGACCTAAACGATCCGTAGGAGAGAGGTATCCGCGCCCTTCTCCAGAAAAGGAAACGTGGCCAGAGGCTCAAGATCTTGCGGAGGTGGCATAACTGGCTGCAGTGCCTGAGACCTTTGGGACTGGCGTCGGTTTCCACCTCCAGCCATGGAGCTAGAGGTGTAGCTCGGAGCTCTTGCCTTGTATGTGAGAGGCCCTGGATTTGATTCCTAGCACCAGTAAAATAAAATATAAAATGGAACCAATGTCATCACCTATTCTACAGTGACAAAAAAAAAAAAAAAAAAGAGTGGAAATGTGCTCTTTGAGTCTGTGTGTGTGGCAGGGTACAGAGTGGTGTCAAGGCTCTTGACTTCTCTAATCACCCCCCACCCCAAGGGATGTGCTTGTGGCTGGCTGGAAATAAATTCCAGATCCTTATAGGAACTGCCAAATCTCATGAGATTGTCCCATGGCTAATATATTGGCCTCCACAGAGTAGATCAACAGTGTGCAGCCTCTGAATCCCAGGAACTGCCTTCAGTAGGATAGGAAAAAAGGAAGAATTTAGGGCTGGAATTTTTGAAAAATGAGCAACACAAACGACTCCCTGCATAATCTGTTGGACTCTGACGCCCAGAAACATCAGTTCCATATGCCTCAATTTAATGTTTAATCCTCGCTAACTCCCAATGAAGCCTTTAGTTACTCATACAAATGAGACTTACACCTGTTCAAACTCAGCAGTTAAGTGATAAACCTGGAATTTGAACACAGGTCCCTGTGAACCCCAAAGAAAGAGTTTTTCTTATGGCTTTGCTGCCTGTACCAGCTACTTTCTTTAAAGGGGGGGGGAGAGGAGAAGAGTGGGGGCAGGTAATTGGGGATAGAACCCAGAGGTGCTCTACCACTAAGCTGCATTCCCAGCACTTATTTTGGGGCAGGTCTCCCTAAATTGCCAAGGCTGTCCTCAAACTTGCTTATCCTGCCTCAGCCTCCCCAGTAGGTGGGATTACAGATATACAACACATCAAGCTAGGCACTGTCCCAGCTATACTTGAAGCCAGGAGTTTAAGGCCAGCCTGGGACACATAGCAAGACCCTATATCAAGAACAAAACAAGTCAGGTGTGCTGGCAATTTGGGAGGCTGAGGCAGAAAAATGCAAGTTTGAAGCCATCCACAGCAACTTAGGGAGAACTTCTCAAAAATGAGGGCTGGAAGCTCAATTTACTATAGCTAGATTATGGAACCAACCCAGATGCCCCTCACTTGATGAGTGGATACAAAAGCTTTGGTTCATATATACTATGGAATACTACTCGGCCATCAGAGAAGACGATATTGTAGCTTTTGAAGTCAAATGGATGGAGATGGACAGAATTATGCTTAGTGAAGT
>PVKS010011105.1:0-57794 GCA_004027875.1 Aplodontia rufa
TGAGAGAGATAGAGAGAGAAAGAGAGAATCAGTTTTTATTTAGTTTTCATGTTGTTCCAACACTTCGTTGTGTACATGGTGCTGGGGTTTGAACCTGTGTCCTTGCACATGCCAGGCAAGCATGTAACTGCTGGGCCACCACCTCAGCCCCTATTATTTGATTTTTTTGATGTAACTTTTTTGAGTTCTTTGTATATTCTGGATATTAATGCCCTATTGGACAAGTAGCTGGCCAAGATTTTCTCCCATTCTGTAGGCTCACTTCATACTCTTAATCATTTCCATTGCTGTGCTGAAACTATTTAGTTTGATGCATCCCACTTATTGATTCTTGGTTTATTTCTTGCCCTTTGGGGGATCTTGTTAAGGAAGTTGGTGCTAGGACATATATGACGTAGTGTTGACCCTATGTTTTCTTCTAGCAGTTGTAAAGTTTCTGGTCTAATTCCTAAGTCTTTGATCTGTTTCAATTTGACTTTTGTGCAGGGTGAGAGATACAGGTCTATTTTCATTTTTCTACATATAGCTATGCAGTTTTCCCCAGCTCAATTTTTAAAAAGACTGGTTTTTTTTTTGAAGATATATTTTTTGGCACCTTTGTCAAATATCAGACTGCTATATGTATGTGGGTTTGTCTCTGTGCCTTCTATTCTGTTCCATTGGTCTTAGGTCTATTTTGCTGCCAATACCAGGATATTTTTGTTACTAAACCTCTTTAATATAATTTCAGATCAGCTGTTGTGATGCCTCCTGCTTTGCTTTTCTTGCTTAGTATTTCTTTGTCTACTTTGGGTCTCTTATTTTTCCAAATGAATTTAAGAATTGCTTTTTCTCATTCTGTGAAGAATGTCATTAGTGTTTTGATGGAAATTGCATTAAATCTGTATATGGCTTTTGGTGGTGTGGTCATTTTGACAGTGTTGATTCTGCCTATCCAAGAACATGGGATGTCTTTTCATCTTCTAAGGTCTTCTTCAATTTCTTTTTTCAGACTTCTGTAATTTTTATTGTAGAGATGTTTTACCTCTTTGTTTAGATTAATTTCCAGTATTTAATTATTTTTTGAGGTTATTGTCAATGGGATGGTTTTCCTGATTTCTTCCTTCGTTGAATCACTGTTGAACTATAAGAAAGCTGTTGATTTGTAAGTGTTGATCTTCTATCCTGCTACTTTGCTAAACTCATTTATCAGCTTTAGAAGTCTTCTAGTGGAAGTTTTTGGGTTTTGTAGATACAGGATCATATCGTTGGCAAACAGAGATAATTTGACTTCTTTTCCTTTTCTTATCCCTTTGATTTCCTTTTCTGGCTTGATTGCGAGCTATGATTGCAGCTTTCCTGTACTCTGCTATGTTCCATTAGCTATCTCTTTATTATTAAAACTTTGGTGTGATTTTTCAAAATTATGTTTCTCATAAATAACATTATTTGGATCATGAAATTTGAGCCATTCTCTTAATACATTTCAATGCATGTTTAGTCCTAGGGGTGGCAATCTTTTTCTGTAAAGAGCCAGATAGTAACTATATTTGGTTTTGTGTCATAAATCTCTTTTGCAACTTTCAAAAGCAGCCATAAACCATGAGTAGATTAATGGGCATGACTAGATTTGGCCTACTAGCCAGTTTTCTAACCCTTGGATTAATCCATTTACATTTTTGTGATTGAAAATATATTTGGACTTCTTTTTAGCATTTCATTTTTTTCTATTTACCATTTGTATTACCTAGGGCAATGTTGGCTGACATTATAGATGATTCTGGAGACCTCAGTGGCTCAACACAGAGAAGTATATAGTCATGCATCGTTTAATAACGAGGACATGTTCTGAGAAATGTATTAGGCAATTTAGTCTTGGGCAAACATTGTAGAGTATACTCACACAAACTAAAATAGCTGCAGTGTCACTAGGGAGATATAATCATATGGAACCACCATTGTGCATGTGGTCTGTCATTGACCTAAATGTCATTATGCAATGCATGATGTATATTTTGTCATGTAATCAGTAGTTTAGGAGGATTATCTGCTCCCTGCAGTCATTCAGGAACTCAAGGTACTTCCATCTAGTGGCTCTGCCACACCCTACATGTTCATTCCAAGAGTGATTGGAATATATCAATCTATATCAATCTAGAAGTCTTTTGTTTTACTTTTTTTTTTTTTTTGGTACTGGAGATTTAACTCAGGGGAGCTTAACCACTGAACCACATCCTCAGCTCTTTTTATTTTTTATTTTGAGACAAGGTCTCACTAAATTGCTTAGGACCTTGCTGATTTGCTGAAGTGACTTTAAACTTAGGATCCTCCTGCTGGGATTACAGGTGTGCACAACCATGCCCAGCTATTTTACTTTTTTAAAAATAATATTTTGATTAATTTTATTTATTTATTCATCTGGTTATTTTGTTTTTCTTCCACTTAGTTGTGTATGTCATGCTGGGGTCCTTGTGCATGTCAGGTAAGTGCTTTACCACTGAACCACTGCTTTAGCCATTTATTTTACTTTTGCACATTTCTAGAAGCAAGAGGGGCCTGGAAAATGTAATTTTTGGTGTGGCAGCCACTTCCTAATAGCAGTCCTTCACTGTTGTAAAATAACGTAGAGCTTTGATAGACGTCTGGATACTTCTCTCATAGGTACCCCATTTTCTTGCTGTCCCATACCCTCCACTGGTCTTCTATGGGACTGACTTTTCCCCCCTATTTTTATTCATTTTGTTGGCTTAGAGTATATATGATGTATTTTTCTTATTTTGGAGATGGTCCTCACTTTTCTAATACATATTTATTAATTTTTGAAATTTCTATAAAACCTATGTTTATTCAATGTATGTCTTCTGTGGATAAGAAAAGAATTTCTTGATTCTTTTTTTTTTTTTGCCCCAAACCATGTCTCCAGACATTTTCTTATTGCTGTCTAGACTCAGTGCTTTCCATGCCCCCAAATTCCTCTTTTTCTTTTTTTAAGAGAGAAACAGTGAGAGAGAGAGAGAGAGAAAGACAAAATCAACTTTATAGTTTTTCATGTAGCTTTTATTGCCCAGACACTTAGTTGTGTACTTGGTGCTGGGGTTTGAACCTGCATATTTGCACATGCCAGGCAAGCACTATAACCGCTGAGCCACCACTACAGCCCCCCCTAAGTTCCTCTTCACTGTCTTTTGGAATTAATTATTGCTGATGGTAAGCCTTTTGTCAGTCTGCCATTTCTTTGTAGGAATCTGTCTTTTCTCTCTAGTAGCTTTTACAGTGTTGTGTAGTTTGATAACACACCATCGTTGTGGATTTATTTTTATTGATTCACCTTTCCTCTCAGAATGTATTTTCAAATTGTGGACTCATATTTCCTTAATTCTTGAAAATTATTAGACACAGACTCTTTGCATATTGCTTCTCCTCCATTAATTCTCTGTTATTATGGAACTGATTTAGATCTATTTTGAAGTTTCTCAATATAATCTCCATGTCTCTGAACTTTCAGGGTTTTTTTCCTTCTTAGTAGTATGTTCTCAGCATAATTTTTCAATTTCCTAATCACTTTTTAAGAGTGTAAAGATTAGAAGTGATCTCTTATCTATTATTAGGTTTTTAGTTTTTTGTTTTTCTTGTATTATATCTTGCATCCACCTTCTCTAAGTTCATTTGTGCCTGTTTTTGTTTCACTTTTTAAATGAATACTTTTCCCTCCTGTATTTTTGTGAGGATCTTGAAAACATGTACACCCTTTTAAGATTACTATTCCATTGCATTTGTAATATTAGCTGACATTTATTGCTTGCTTTTCTTCCTTGATTCTCTCTTCAGTTATCCCTCTCTGAATGGTTGTCTCTACTTCAAGTCCCCAGGAGCCCCATGTCAGAGCTGGGTATTTTGTGGGTAGTAGGGACTCTTGCCATTTGGGAAACTGAATAGGTTTCAGGTCCAGCATTTGCAGGCAGCTTTCTCAGGGATCTGCTCAGACCATCTTGGTTTTAGGACTGCCAATTTCCTCCTTTCTCATTAGGTTTGCAGATTCATAGGAGGCTCAACTTCAGGCAGTAGTGGCAGTAGCTCTCCTGTCATGGGTGGGCTAGATGAGGGACACTGGTCTAGCCCTTATTTCCCACAGTGAACCTGGCACAGGATCCCCATGAAACCACAAGAGCTGAGGTTAGTTGGGTTCATGCAGATTATTATCTTGCTTTAGAGTTTATCTTTTAAATATTTTTTGACATTTTATCTATTACTTCTTTGTGTTCGATGCTTTGCTGGGAGGGGTGTGGTCCCATTTCTCTTTTTTTCAAGAACTAATCTATCCTGATATGAGAACTTTTCCCATTCTTTTTTATTCCTTAATTGGTAACCATGCTGCTCTGCCCATTTCTCCCACCTCATGTCATTATTGGATCCCAAAATATGACCAGAGCAAGCAAGCGTGAGTTGTTTTGGTAGTATTCTTTAGAAACAGATGATGGTGACTGATCCTGATGATGGGAGTATATTGGGTTTCAGTAGCTGTATTATAGTATGATCAGGAGATGGCTGGCATAAGTGTGAGTCTTGGCAGGGCCATGGTTGTCCTTCCACCCCTTTCCTTCAAACACTTTCTGCTTTTTGCTCACCTGGCACATACTGGTCCCTCAGTGCATAGAGGGGCATGAGAAGGCAGCCTTTGGCTCAGACTGACTCAGGCATGATACCTACTGTTTTTTCAGATTCTGCTTCAACCCAAGTTATTTTCAGTTCCTGAGCTATGGAATAGGGTAGTGTGTGTGTGTGACTGTGTGTTGTGCGTAGTTCCTAAGCTCAGGGACTTACTTGTGGGGCCTGGAATCTAGCCTGTGCCTCACCTAACCTTTGTATCCATGGTTCTGTGTCTACCCAGGGCAAGGGCCCTCTAACGTACACAAAGACATCAGGCCATACAAGAACACATCCACAATCTCTTTCTAGGTTTCCTTTTGCCTTTTATAAGATGGGCAGGCTGAAATATCTTTTGTTAATTTTATAGACAGAGTGTGGTTGAACGCTATTCTGGGGATACTTTCCCACTGGATTATGGTGAAGGGAGGGTTAGAGACCAGCACCAAGTTGTCATGCCAGACTACTAGCTGCTGGAAGAAGTGTTAAGAGGCTGGACTTCCTTTTTTATTTCAGTGCACTTAGAACTGGCAGGTGAGGTGCCAGCTTCCTCTTTTAGCTTAATTATAACTCAGACATTCTCTCTAGCTAATGACATCCTAAAACTGCCAAGTGGCCAGATCAGTTCCCAGCTTTTATTCCCTACATGAGCCAGCTTTTTGTGTACAGTGACAATGATACTT
Organism: Aplodontia rufa; assembly: GCA_004027875.1. Taxonomy (NCBI): domain Eukaryota; kingdom Metazoa; phylum Chordata; class Mammalia; order Rodentia; family Aplodontiidae; genus Aplodontia; species Aplodontia rufa. Next base: position 5,307 of record PVKS010011105.1, read on the forward strand.
TGGACTTGGATCTAATTCCTGCCTCTCTCTCCCCACCGTTGTGTAGCAACTTTTGCTGGCCATAAAGCTATTAGAAATTTGCCCCAGGGAAGGAATTGCTGGAAATCCAGGCCCCAATATAAGGAAAGTCATGGTGAATATCACCTTGCAGTGCTCACTTAAATCTCAATATTGAGTAATATTATAGCCTGATTCTTTCTCAAGGGATCCTTGTGCACTAGTGGCCGAGATAGTATAAAACCATGTGGTTTCCAGATCCATATGCTTTTTTGTTTTTGCTCTGATCTTTAACATCCTTCCTACTTTTTCTAATTGCCAATACTTGACAGAAAATTCCTTCTGGGAGGATAGATGAAAGCAGGAAGGAGAGACTCATTTGAAATTAGGACAGAGAAGGCTAAAGAAATAAAATCAAGAAAAAGGGGACAAGTTCATTCAATCCAAGGTTTCATGTTTTGGTTTGAGTTGGCAGACTAAGATCAAGAATGTCTTATGCTAGCCACAGTGCTTGGAAACCACTTGTAGGGACCAGAGGATGGAATTCAGGGACCATGGGGATATATGTATTATAGCTGGTGTGGAGAAGGGAAGAGTCTAGCAAGCCTAAGGTTTAGAATTATGGAAGCTTTTGATGAGCTTCTCTTTTGGGAAATATTTTGTTAGGCTAGATAGAGTTTACCAGTGATCTGGGACAGCATTGATGTTTGGAGCAGGATAGTTATTGTGTGGGAAGCTGTTTTCAGCTTGTCACTGAGAGGATATAAAAGTGTATATATGCCTTCCATGACTCCCATAAAGAAAATATCAGCTATGGACCCTCGAAACAACACAGCAGCATTAAATTAATTTCCTATAGAACAAGGTGGGCATAGGCTCTGATATCATGGAATTTACCAAATGGCCTGTAAAACAGAATCTCAATTGCCTGTTTCTACTCAGATCACAGAAATCAATTGTAGTTATATGAACCATTTGTACCATGGGGGAGATATAGGAATTATACATGAGAATTAGGGAGCATGTTTCTTGTGACCACTGCATATAGGGAACAGGAGGGAGAAGTTTGTAGGTGGATTACAGATGCTGTAATGGGAGTGGAACTTGAGACCTACCAGGAAATAAGGTTTTCATGAATATGGTCATTTGGGATACTGAGAAGCCAGAAGCTGGAGAACTTGCCCACAAGTAAAACATTATACCCATGGTTCATTCCACATTTGCTTGTTTTGAGTTTTCTATCTACTTAGACATCATTCCTTCTTTATACTCTTACAATTTTACCACCCACTCACAGTAGTCCTCTACCATCATCAAAAAAGCTTCTACAGTCTCCTGTCTCTAACACATCTGTCCCATCCACTGGAAAAAAAAAGTAGAGTTCCTATAATGTGCTATGCTTTGTGTGCTTCACATACATCATCTTATTTCATAGTTCCAGCAATTCTATGAGGTAATATTATGAGAGTTCTTTCAGAAGATGTCTAAATAGTGTTTGAAATTCCCGGACTTAACTTTGTAAAGGTATTTCAATCTCAAAAAAATAAGATTCTAACAAATTTTGACTACCATTTTTAAACTAGGTTGACAAGTGTTGCTACAGAGGATTCTGCATGACCTCTCATTAATGGAAAATAAATAATATATGCTTTGCTTAGGGTCTTTTAAATAAACAAACGTGTCTCAGATTTGAATCAATGAGTGTCAGTATCAAGTCAGGAAATCTTTTTTTTTTAAAAAAAGTGAAGGACAGTGAGAGACAGAGAGACAGAAAGAATCACTTTTTATTGAGCTTTTTTCACATGGCTTTCATTGCTCTGACACTTAGTTGTGTATATGGGTGCTGGGGTTTGAACTCGTATACTTGCACATGCCAGGCAAGCACTGTAACCACCATCCACCGCTCCAGCCTGAAGTCAGAGAATCTTGATACTTTTCTAGGCAAATGTAATGAAGTAGCATTCCTTGCCAAGGAGAAGTAGGGATTGAATCTATTGAATGAATGCTAGCTTGAGAGAATAATGGGAAACTGAACAATTGATTTCTCAGTGGTGGACCTCAGCTGGATAATTTGTAGTAAACTTGATTATTCAAACTCTGTATCTAGCTTAAAATGGACCCTTTAATCTGAGGTATTTTGTTGTGCTGTAGTCAAGGTATATAACCAAGCACTATGAGCAGAGGCAGTTTTTGTTACCAGAATCCATCCTGACTGAGTTATGTAATCCAGAGCATCAGATCTGATGAAAGATAGGGGCCATGAGAGTGCATTGAATTTCCAAATGCTTCTGTTAGAAGATAATTAGTGGGATGTAGGAATGGGTGATAAGAGTGGACCATTTTCCTGATGGGCTGATGGGAGAAAGAAATTCTCCTTGGTCAATATTCAGGGATGTGTAAAGCCCTAAGTGGGTAAATAAATTGAAGTTTCCAGAGATTTGCCTAAGGCAACACAGATAGGAACAGAGAAGAATGTATAGGATTCTAATCCATGTCTTCAGAGTCTAACTTTATGTCATGCTTTGTGGAGTCAAATTTATTTTTTATTAAGGTTCCTAATTCAGTCCTGTATCTGATATGGCCAAATGATCCTCTTCCTTCCTTTTGTCAAGGAAGAGACCATAGTTCTACTATTAATTTCCTTATTAATAGTGCTACAATGGGGCTGGAACAGTGGCTCAGCAGTTACGGTGCTTGCCTGGCATGCACAAGTATGCAGGTTCAAAAACACAGCAAATATTAGTACACATACACGTACACAATGAAGTGTCAGAGCAATGAAAGCCACATGAAAAACTAAATAAAAAAATAGTGCTACTAAAAGTGATACCAAAAGTTTACAAGTTTCACAGCAGATAATAAACTCCCGCTCATCTGAGTTGAAAAATGCATATAACAAATAAAATATAAATGATATCAAAAGCCCAAACCAATAATGAGTTTAGCTCATTCATTTCTCTTCCTGCTTTTCTTCATTTTTGTGATGGCTTTGGCTTCCTGGAGTGAGTGATGATTTGTCTTGAACAAAATAGAGTTTGTTCTTGAACCTTGCTGGTATAAACTATAAGCTAAATAAATGGAAATAGATTAAAGTCCCAGGAATTAATCATACATAAAAACCAAGCACATAGCTTAGTCCTTCCTTTCTGGTAGGTAAGAAAAAATCAAGAGAGCCCACATTTAAGGACTTCCCTCAAATAATTTATTCATATAAGGGAAGATAGGGTTTTCTTCCTCCCTTACTTCCTTCTCTTCATTATCACTCATTCTTGGGAGGGGTCTTTGATAAGTTGGACAAAAAAGATGGAGATTGTGTCAGCATGATAATGTATAAAAGCTGTGCTATGAAAGATGATGAATATTAGAAGAGTGAGGAAAAGTAGTGTTATAAATAGTATCTGAGACTCTGAAGGACTTTAAAGTTGATTTGTACTTCCCTCCCCCAGGGATAGTGCCAGGACATTTGCAGGGATAAACAAGGATAGAAGAATTGGAGACATGAGGGAAGAAAAAGGGAGACCAGAGAGAAAAGGACTTCTTTCTAAAACTTCATCTTTGACAGGCCTTATAAGGACTAAGGAGTCACTCAATGGGAAAAGTATAGGTCTTCATGTGTGTTGGTGACAATCTAATCATTAGAAGGTCATTCATCTTGGTGATAAAAGTAAAGTAAAATACAATTTATTCTCCGTACCAATACCCATTTGCAAGTATAAATGGGCATTATAACTTACGCTGATAAAAAGTTATGGGATTATTAGGCAAATCTGGACTAAAACTATATATCCTTCCAGATCTGTTGGCTATAAGTAAGCGATTATACCTTCACTTACTCAAATCACAGTTATTAAGCACTGATGTGTCTGTTATTGTATCAGGTGCTGAGGATACGAAACTGACCCTTTCTCTCTTTATACCAGATGAGCTGTTCTTTCCTTGACCTAGACTTTAATAACTCTGAGGAGCAAAGTACAACTTTCACAGTCCAGTTCACCAGTTGTGATGCTTTTTGCTAGGACTTGTGTGTATCTGGCTCCACCTGGTCCTGCCTACACAATGGTGGCTGCACACCCTGAAGCATGATGAGTCAGAGTAGTGTGATTTCCTTCTGCTTTTGTCCTGCATAGGTTGGTTTTAATCAAATGAATGTCTGATCCTGTCGTAAATCTTTTTAAGCTTTTTGCCCTTCCCCATTCCATTTGTTATATGTTTTGTCCTCTGTCCCCCATATAGCATAAGCTACTTTTCCTCAGACTTTATTTTTCTTTGTATGTTTGATGTATTTCAGAAATAAGTTGGGAATCAAGACTTGCAATCAAGCTGAAGTGGTTCTGGCAAAGGATTTTCAGTATCCTGAGTTACTTTCTCAAATGATCCACTTCTTTCATCAAAAAAGCTTCCTATCTTTTTTCACATTTTTATTGGTATATTAAAGTTACACATAATGATAGGATTTGTTTTTACATATTCATAAATGTACACAATATAACAATATAATTTGGCCAATGTCCCCCCAGCTTCCTAATTTTTTTAATGTAGTATACTGGAGGTCTGCAGTTGGTGTTACAAACCTTCCTGCTAGGACCACAGTTAGTCTCTCCCCAGGGTGTAAAATACTGATAGAGCTTTATCAGTTATTATGGCATCCCTTTGAACCAGTAAATCTGTTTCCCTTCCAGGTACCTCCTACTAGTAATGGATCATAATTTTGCCTCAGTGGATTTTCTGATCCTTTTGATCTATAAGCTAGTTTACTGTCTTCCTAACCAAATCTTTTTTTTTTTTTTTTTTGCTTTCGTTGCTCTGACACTTAGTTGTGTACATGGGTGCTGGGGTTTGAACTCTTGTAGTTGCTCATGCCAGGCAAGCTCCATAACTACTGAGCCGCTGCTCCAGCCCAACTAAATCATTCTTTATACTTCTAAATCAATTCAATTTGAAAATAGGCCTCAGGGCTTCTGCCTAGGAAAGAGAAAAAGAGTACAGACAATCTTCCCAAAACACATATTTCTGTTTATTGTAGTTTCTCTCCTTGGCAGGTTTATTCTAGAAGAATGAAAAAATACTTAAAAAGTACTGATGGTGTGGCAAGTTATAAATTTGGTTGTCTTTCAGTGGTCATAATACCAGATACTTGGACTATATTTCTCCTTTGCATATATTTACATTGATGTCTGTTTCCTCACCTTTTAAGATTCTTTGGAGGGGCTGGAGCAGTGGCTTGAATGGTGGCTTGAATGGTTATGGAGCTCATCTGTCATATGCAAGGATGTAGGTTCGAACCCCAGCACCGCATACATAACAAACTATCAGGGCAACGGAAGCCACATGAAAAGCTAAATAAAATTGATTCTCTCTTTCTCTCTCTCTTTAAAAAAAATTCTTTGGAGAGAGTTTTTGTGTTTCTATAATCTTTCAAGTCATTCCTCACCCTGGTGTTCAATCCATTGTTTTCCAAAGAGAGGATAATTGGTAAAGGTTTCCAGACTCAATAAGTATCTTTGGCCTATAAATCATTAGTTCTCTTATTTGTTGCTTGCGCTACTAAAAGAGTCATTGAAAGGTCCTTGGTTGGAATGCAGTATAATCATCTGAGTATGACTACTCAAATGTCTTTTCAGTAATAAGGCCATGCCAAGGTTGTAGACACAGTCACTGTGTCTGCAGTCCTACAGGGAGATTTTGCTATCAAGGGGTGAATGCCAGATCCAGTCTTTTCACTCTTCTGTTTACTGCTGTTACTACTTAACATATACAACCACTTTGCAAGTGGATAAAAAGAAAGGTATCCAGAAATACTCAGCTAAACTAGGGACTGGGGCTTGCCTTAAAAGGAATATGTAGGGTCCTCAGTTGACTCCTTAACAAATTAGTCTAGTACATGTCCCATTTTGAACCATATAGGAATCAATCAATTCTAACAACCGAAGTGAATAAGAGAGAAAATAGTAATTTGATTATCTGTATCCTATTCTGAATTATTTAACTTTTCAACCTAGGTATACCATGTTCTTGATCCTGCTTGAATCTTTCATGTTACTTCTCTCTATTAATAGTTGTTGGACTTCTGGTCATCAGGGATTATTATACTTCATAACTGCCTCTTGGTAAAATGTCTTCAATGAATTGTATTAAAATTGTGTTTGACAATAATCCAAATTTACACTTCACTGTTGGGGGAATGGTATGAGGATTGACCATAATGTATAGATGAAGACAGTTCAGGCATTAAGGAACTTCAAATGAGTTTCCAAGTTGAGAGGAGATGTGCAAAAATGTGCAAAAATCTACTTTCTCTGGAAAGTAAAGTCCCTCTTGTTCAGAGCTGGGTTGTGAGAAACTTGAGTTATTATCTCCAATTGTGTAATGAAAGCATGAATTTGGTAGGCAAAAAGGTGTCACGTAAACTGATTATGTGTGAACATGCACTGTTCCTGCGTTAAGCCTGTCTCCAGTCACCCTCTGACACCCCCATTCAGGAGGAAGGGGAGAGATTTTTATCATTTGCCCAGAGGGGATGCTTTTCGTAATTGTAATAATAATAAACTTTCTAGTCAAGAAGGAGGCAAAATCCCCCCAAGATCTGTGTCTCTGTTTTCGAGCACATTTCTGAATCAGTGAAGACATGGAATGTAGTCTTTGGATTCAGATAGTTACTCTTCCATTGATTTGCTCTGTGTGTGTGACTAGAAGCAGTCTGGAAATGCTGCCTAAAAAAGTTCTTCTAGATAGACCTTCTCTCTACCTGCTTTCCGGGGCTCCGTAATTTTAAACTGAAAAACCCTCTGTAGCCCTGATTGTTGCAGTACCACACACAGCTAATTCATACAGGGTTTCGGGTTTCTGGGATTCCTTGGTCATTGGCTCAAATTGTAATATATTATGCAACAGCTGAGAAAGTCAACAGAACAAAATTTTCTAAACTGTGGGTACACAGGTGGGGCTGGGGTGGAAAGCTTCCTTGAAGAGTAGATATTTGGAGGAAAAATGTAGGCTTTGTATTGGTACAGAAGGGAATGAAATATCCTAGTAAAACTATATGTAGGCATAAGCCGTCGTATCAGGAACAGGTAGTTGCTTACTGTGGCTTGAACTATTTTAGGAACTTAAACTTTTGAACTCAGGTTTAAGGAAAGCAATGAGATTCTATAAGCATGAACTGTATCTTACTCATTAAATGTCTTCGCAACTACCAAAACTATGTTTTACCTTTGGTGGATGGACACTCAATGAATAATCAATTGGATTGTTTTCTGAAGGTAAGAATAAAGTAACTCTGATACTTTTAAGACACCTCTTCTGTACAATTCTGTGATCCTAAGGTCAAGAGAGGAAGTAGAGGTTGGAGAGGTATAAAAAGAGACTGAGTTAAACAGGGTCTCTTTAGTCAAGGCATTTGTACTTCATCCTAAAGCAGGATGTAGCTTCATCCTAAAGCTACACAGAAGAGTTTTTATTGAGGGGTATAATATGCTTAGATTTAGATATGCACAGTAGAAAAATTTCAGGGTGTAACATAAATAATGGATTGGAAGAGCTCAAGTAGGGACAAACGAAGCAGTTGGGTGACTTATGTCATTTTAGGGAAATGATGATTTTGGCCTATATTAGTGGCAACGAGAGTGGAGAAAATTAGATAGATTCCAGAGGGAATTGACAGTTCTCTGTGTTAGTTGAATATGAGGGAGCTTGGAGAAAGAGGAGCAAAGAATTAAGGCAGTGATGGAAAGTGGTGCCATCAAAACAGGAGTATAGAAAGAGAAAGCATGTGGGAGGTAACAAAGATGAGTTCAGTACTGTACATGAGTTTGAGAAGCTCATGGGACATCTTAGGAATGAAGAGAGCTATCAAATGAAATATAGATTTATGATGTACATATAGAAATGCATGAGTTTTGTCAGGTGAATACCAACATTTAAAGACTTAGCTGAGGGGCTGGAGCGGTGGCTCAGCGGTTTCGGCGCTTGCCTGGCAAGCACGAGGACCCGGGTTCAAACCCCAGCACCACGTACACAACTAAGTGTTGAGCAACTAAGGCCATGTGAAAAACTAAATAAAGTTGTTTCTCTCTTTCTCTGTCTCTCTCACTGTCCCTCTCTCTTTAAAAAAATAAATAAATAAATAAAGACTTAGCTGAGGGAAAGTGTAATATAAAGAAACCTAACCAGAAGTGATCAGAGAGGTAGGAGGCACACACAGAGGTGTGCTTTGGGAAGAGAGATTTTAAAGAAAGGGGAAGTGGTCTAGTTTCTTCACCTTTATGTTATCCAATCCCTAGGTTCCTAACTATTTCAAATTACTTGTCATCAATCAGTTTTAGAATAAGAAAAAGAAAAGAAAAGAAAAATATCCAGTACTATATGAATTAAATAGCCCAAAGTTATTGGTCTGTTTTATTTAAATATATCTGAGTTCTGCTCCCTCTGAGGATTTTTACCTAATACTAAAGAGATTGAGAAGAAATGTTCTTTATACGCTGTACAGCTACAGTAATAGTAGCCGAAATTGACCTGTGACTACTCTGAGTACATTAAAATAAGTATATTTTAAAAAATGTTATATCTTTTGGCCATGGTCTAATGTGGGGTCATTGGTGAAAATGGAACTGAAGAGTGATATGGAAGGTAGCACAGTTTTTTGGCCTTAGAAAGAGCAATGAACTATTTTCTGTTTTCAGAGGGAAAGTTTGATGACTAATGACCTTAATACACATTTTAAATATTCTGATAATAAATAATGGACAACTGCTTTTACTTTTTACTAGCAGTCTCTTCTTTGTGTAAATTAGGTCTACTATTTTAAGCTTGTTTAGAGGACCACCTAAGGGTGCTTTGGCAGAAACTTCACGACACCTATATTCATCCCTGTTACAGGCAGTGGATGCTGAAAAAGACATGCTATAAGAGGCTGCAAGTGGGTGCTGTAGCATCAGGGCCTGCTTTCCCTGAAGTGGGAAGAGAGTGAATCCAATGTCTCAAGAAGGTGCTCTTTCAAAAACATCCCACTCCCCAGGTTGCTGATTAAGAGCTGAAGAATCACATTTAGATACCCCAACACTCCCACTTCTTTCCTAACAACACAAAATTTGAGTCAAGTTTGAACCTTGCTGAGAAAACATATTTGCTCTTTTTAGTCTTAGCAGCACTGGCATCTAAAGAGAGATTCTGTGGGAAGGCAGATCCTTAGTTACCTCCTCTTCAAGCTGTTGTAGAATTTCAGATCTCTGCTTACCAAAGTGCTTCTATGGAGCTCACAAATTTTTTTGCGGGGGGTGAGGTAGTGGAATGTATAACCTTGACTGACTCATTCTCTATGAGCACATTTCCTTCTCCTGACGAAGTGATCTGGATTAGGAGATTTTTGTCCCTGCCTGTATTCCCACAAAGTAGCACCATCAGTAGACAGTTTGCGCTTATCCTTGTCCTTTCCTGGTAAGCTCAGCTGCCACAAGAGTGCTGCTCTATATCTGGACAAGGGAAGTTAGGATATGTGAGTGGGTAGAGAGGAAGCTTGTTTGCAGTGGAACTTCATAGGAAGAGGCTTCTAAGTTGAAAATGCACATATACCTCTGGGGAATGGGAGGAAGACAAGGAACCCTAATTGTTTCTAAAGGGTCTAGAAATGAGAGTGGTTTGATTCTCTATCCTTGCTGGTGCTTGCTGGATACCCTAATCAGTTTTTTAAAAAATTATTTATTAGTGCATTATAGTTTTACATAATGGTGGAATTGGTGGTCACATATTCCTAGATGTACACAATTCAGCAATACAATTTGTTCAGTATCCACCCCCACCGCCCACACCCCTCTATCTCCCTCCTCCTGTCCCCTGATCCTTTGCCTTTCTTCTGGGTCCTATATTTTTTCTAAAAACCCCAAGTACAGTGACATAATTCTTATACCTATGAAAAACATTTTATATATATATATATTACTATAGTATATACAGTGACATACTTAATAATGCTTGGAATGTACCTTGTTTTATTTCAAGTCCAACATTTCCCCTTCTCCTCCCTTTTTATCATCCCTTGTTATTCTTCTATGTATTTGACAATAGGATTAAACATTTACATTTTTTGTACAGGCATGCAGTATAGCTTGTTTAAATGTCTTATGCAGTATCTTGCAATGTGTCTCATAAACATTAGCATATTGCATTTTTGTACTATAGAGCTAATGCATGAGTTTGTGTACCTTTCTCCCAAGCCTGGGTTTATGTCCAGCCTCCACAAATGAGGGAATACATTCAGCCCTTGACTCTCTGGGTTTGGCTAACTTTGTTCAGTGTGATTTCTTCCATTGCCATCCATTTACCTTCAATAGATGCAATATCATTATTTCTTTTTTTTTTTAAGAGGGACAGTGAGAGAGAGAGAGAAAGAGAGAAACAACTTTATTTAGTTTTTCATATGGCCTTAGTTGCTCCAACACTCAGTTGTGTACGTGGTGCTGGGGTTTGAACCCAGGTCCTCATGCTTGCAAGCCAAGAGCCGAAACCGCTGAGCCACCGCTCCAGCCCCAATATCATTATTTCTAATAGCTGATTAAAACTTCATTGTGTGTGTGTATGTATGTGTGTGTGTGTGTGTATATATATATATGTATGTGTGTGTGTGTGTGTGTGTGTATATATATATATATATATATATATATATATATATATATATATTCAGAGCTTTTGGATCCATTCATTCAGTGAGGGGCATCTGGGTTGGTTCCATAATTTAGCTATTGTAAAATGAGCTGCTATGAACATAGATTTTGCTGTGTTGCTGTAATATGCTGATTCTAATTCCTCTGGGAAAATACCCAGAAGAGGGATAGCTGGATCACATGTTGAATCCAACTCTAAATTTTTTGAGGAGTCTCCACACTGCTTTCCAGAGGGGCTGGACAGTCTGCAATTCCACCAACAGTGTGCTAGTGTTCTTATAGCCCCACAACCCCTCCAGCATTGTTATTGTTTGTATTCTTCATCTTTGTCCTTCTGACTGGAGTGAGGTGAAATCTTAATGTAGTTTTTGATTTGCATTTCTCTGATGACCAGTGGTTCAGAACACTTTCTCATGTATTCATTGGCTTGCTCAATTTCTTCTGTTAAGAAGTTTCTGTTTAGCTTTCTGGCCCATTTATTGATTGGATTGTTTGTGTTTTTGTTATTGTGTTTTTTGAGTTCTTTGCAAATTTTGGATATTAGTCCCCTGTCAGAGGGATCCCAGGCTATGATTCTCTCCCATTCTGTAGGTAGTCTCTTGACTGTTTTTACTATTTCCTTGGCTGTACAGAAACTTTTTAGTTTAATGCCATCCTACTCATTGATTTCTTACTGTAATTCTTTCACTTTAGGTGTCTTGTTGAGGAAGTCATTGCCAACCCCCATATGCTGGAATGTTGGTCCTAAGTTTTCTTCTAGCAGTTGTATGGTAGCTGGTTTAATTCCTAATTCCTTGATCCATTTAGATTTGATTTTTGTGCAAGGTGAGAAATAAGGATCTAGTTTCAATTTTCTGCAAGTGCTGTCCAGTTGGTCCAGCACCATTTGTTGAATAGGCTGTCTCTCTTCCATGTTATATTTTGACTGCCTTTGTCAAAGATCAGATGTTTAAAGATTTGTGGGTTAGTCTCAGAGTCTTCTATTCTATTCCATTGGTCTTCATTCCTATTTTGACACCAGAACCATGCTGTTTTTAATACTAGAGGTCTATAATATAATTTTAGATCTGGTATTGCAAAACCACCTATTTTGTCTTTCTTGCTTAGTAATGTTTTGACTATTCTGGGTTTCTTGTTGTTCCATATGAATTTGAGAATTGCTTTTTCTATATATGTAAAGAATGACCTGGGGATCTTGATGGGGATTGCATTGAATCTGTATAGTGCGTTTGGCAGAATGGCCATTTTAATTATATTAATTCTGTATCATCAAGAGCATGGAACATCTTTCCATCTTGTCAGGTCTTTGCAATTTCTGTTTTCAGTGTTTGGTAATTTTCCTTGTAGAGGTCTTGTATTTCTCTTATTAGATTAATTCCCAAGTATTTTATTCTTTTAGAGGATATTGTGAATGGTACTGATTTCCTGATTTCTCTTCTGCCCTAATATTGTTAGTGTATAGGAAAGCTATTGGTTTATGGGTGTTGATCTTGTAGCCTGCAACTTTGCCAAATCTTTTTATTAGCTCTAGCAGTTTTCTGGTGGAGTTTTTTGGATCTTCCCGATATAGGATCATATCATCAGCAAAAAGGGATAGTTTGACTTCCTCCCTTCCTGTTCTTATCCCGTTGATTCTTATCTCTTATCCTCCTCTTGCCTGATTGCTCCAGCCAGGGTCTTTTTTTTTTCTTCCAGCCAGGGTCTTGAGGACTAGATTGAATAAAAGTGCTGAGAGTGAGCAACCTTGTCTTTTTTCTGAGTTTAGTGGAAATGCTTTCAACTTTTCTCCATTTACTATCATACTAGCTGAGGGTTTGGCATATATGGCCTTCGCAAAGTTAAGTTCCCTTGATCCCTATTTTCTCTAGAGTTTTTAGCATAAATGGGTGCTGGATTTTATCAAAGACCTTTTCTGCATCTATTGAGGTGATCATAAGGTTTTTTTCTTAATTAAGTTTAAGTGATGAATCACATTTATTGATTTGCATATGTTGAACCAGCCTTCCATACCTGGAATGAAGCCCACTTGATCATGATGAGTTATGTTCTTTTTTTTTATTTTTTTTTTAGAAAGAGGGGAGAGAGAGAGAGAGCAATCTTTATTTAGTTTTTCATGTGACTTTCATTCCTCAGACACTTCGTTGTGTATGTGGTGCTGGGGTTTAAACTTGTGTCCCCATGTTTGCCAAGCAAGCACTGTAACCACTGAGCCACCACTCCAGCCCCATGAATTATATTCTTGATGTGTTTTTTGAATGTGGTTTGTGAGAACTTTATTAAGGATTTTTGCATTAGTGTTTATGAGGGATGTTGGTCTATAGTTTTTTTTTTCTTTTTTTTAATAATTTCCTTTTTTTTTTGATGTGTCTTTGTTGGGTTTTGGTATCAGAGTTATGGTTGCTTCATAAAAAGTGAGAAAGTTCCCTGTTTTTCAATTTCTTGAAATAGCTTAATAAGAAGAGGTGTTAGCTCTTCTTCAAAGGTGTGGTAAAACTCGGTGGAGAATCCATCAGGTCCTGAGCTTTTCTTCTTTGGAAGACTTTTAATTATTGTATGGATTTTGGTGCCTGTCATTCAGCTGTTTAGATTTTCAATTTCATCCTGTGTCAATTTGGGGATGTTATATGTGTCTAGAAATTTGTCCATGTCATCCAGATTATCTGATTTGGAGGAGTATAGTATTTCAAAATATGTTCTGATAATCTCTTTGGTTTCAGTGGGGTCAGTGGTGATCACCCCTTTTTCGTTGGTGATTTTATTTGCTTTTCATTCTCTCCTTCTTTTAGTTAGATTAGCTAGAGGTTTATCAATTTTATTTATTTTTTTCGAAGAACCAGCTCTTTGTTTCGTTGATTATTTTTCTTGTTTTGTTCTTAATTTCATTGATTTCAGCTTTGATCTTAATTTTTTCCTGCCTTCTGCTGACTTTGGGTTTAGATTGTTCTTCCTTTTGCAGAGATTTGAGTTGGAGCATAAGCTTATATGTTAGGGATCTCTCCTGATTTTTAATGTGGACACTCAGCACTCAGTGTTATAAATTTTCCCATTAAGAATGCTTTCAGGGGCTGGAGCGGTGGCTCAGAGGTTTTGGCGCTTGCCTGGCAAGCACGAGGACCCGGGTTCAAACCCCAGCACCACGTATGCAACTGAGTGTTGGAGCAACTTAAGCCATGTGAAAAACTCAGTAAAGTTGTTTCTCTCTTTCTCTGTCTCTCTCACTGTCCCTCCCTCTTTAAAAAAAAAAAAAAAAAAAAAAAAAAAAAAAAAAGAATGCTTTCAAGCTGTCCCAGAAGTTTTGATGTTTTGTGTCTTCCTTCTCATTTTCTTTCAAGAATTTCTTAATTTCTGTTCTCATGTCATCTTAGATCCATTCTTCATTTAATAGGGCGTTATTCAATCTGCATGTATATGTTGGTTTTATACAATGATTTTTGCTATTAATCATTAGGGTCCATTGTCTATAGGATACACAGAATAATATCTTTTGTTTTTTATATTTGCTGAGATTTCCTTTGTGATCTAGAATATGATCTATTTTGGAGAAGGATCCATGTGCTGTTGAGAAGAAGGTATACTCTACCAATTTGGGGTGGAATATTCTGTAGATGACTGTTAAGTCTGTTTGATTTGGGGTGTTGTTTAGACTGGAGATCTCTTTGTTGCTTTTTTGCTTTGATGATACGTCTATTGGTGATAGAGGAGTGTTAAAGTCTCCCAGTACTATTTTGTTGAGGTCCACAAGTAGTTTTATGTCTTGGAGTAATTTTTCCACATAGTTGGGGGTGTTGGTATTTGGAGAGTATATATTTACTATGGTTATGTTTTCCTATTATATTCGGTTTGTTACCTGTGTGAAAAAGGCTTCAGGTTTAGAGAAAGGTTGTCACAGGCAGACCCACCTGACAAATCTAGCTCTATTACTTGATTGTTATTGACCTTGGACAAATTACTGGATTTTGTGTACCTCATTTCCTTTATCTGTTAAATAAGGATGCTTCACAGGCCTGTAGGAGGATTAAGTGAGATAATACATACAACACAGTACAGTGCAGATTGTGGCAGTAAGAGAGGGTTACCTTCCACCATCTCCAGTCCTTCTCTACACTTCCATTTGCTTGCACATCATGCTCCCTACCTGGAGCTCCCCTTTAGCATTCAATGAGGTCCTTATGTTTGTTTCAGTGTTTGAGTCCTCATGGTGTTTCAGTATGTATTACCTAGCCTCACATTCTCATAACTGCCTTATTGTTTCATTAATTTTGTCCATTTAGGTAACTGATCTTTAGGGATAGGAACTCATCAAATACTGGTTACCTTTCTGAAATAGCTAGGTATGATGTTAGATGCACCAGTAGGGTCCTAAGCAATATTTGAATGAATGAATACAGAAAGAACTAAGATACAGAGATAAATGGGGGATAGTAAATGCAGTGGTTAAAACCTCAATGTATGCTTAAACCAGCCAGGGTTTGAATCCTAGTGCTTTCTATTAAGAGCTGCACAAGGGCTGGAGAGGTGTGGCTCAGTGGTAGAGCACTTGCCTGGCATGCACGATATCCTGGGTTTGACCCAGCACTGAATACACAAAATAAATAAAAGAAGAACAAAAACCAGATGAAAAAAAATTAACTGTCTCTCACTTTCTTTCTTTCTTTTCTTTAAAAGCTTTGCAAGTCTAAGAGAGTTTCTGTACCTCTCTGTTCCTTAGGGTTTTTTTCTCTCTCTTTCATTTTTATAATGGCAGTGGTAAAAATAGTACCTTTCTCCTAGGATTTTTGTGAAGAGTAAATAATTTAGTATTTGAAGAGCATTTAGACCAGTGCCTAGCACATGGTGCTGTATAAGGACCCATCATTCTTATTTTAAGGAGCATGGGCTTAAGATCAAACAAATCTGAGTTCAAAGCCTGCTGCTATACTATTTACTCAATTATGTGACCTTCGAAAGAAGGTATTCAGTTTCACGATGCTCCACTTTCCTTCTCTGTGAAATAGGGATAATATACCTGCTTTAACAATTGTTGTGAAAGTGAAATTGAAATCGGTCCCTTGAACAGTGTATATGCTTGATAACTGATGGCTACTAAAGCCTGCTTTAGTCTCCCAGGAGCAAGAGTTTGATGGTGACTGCATGAAAAATTGTTGAGATAGCACAGGCCTCACTTAGGAAACTAAAAGCCTGCAACTTTCCCTGACTGGAAAGGGATGAGAAAAGACTGAAATCAGGGTGGTTCTGGGTACGCTGCTGGAAGGAATGGGGAAGTTACATTGTGCCAGTTGCTAAGTTCATCACCAAAGTCCTGACCAAATTAGGTCATTAAAAAGACATTTGGAAGTAGCTAGACACTTTTACCTGCGTGAAATTCCAACACAGGTCCATGCATGTCACCTTTCTTCGTATCTCACATCATGTAAGGTATTTCTCATGATTTGTCTGCCAGCTGAGTTACTGTCAAAATGATGCTGCAGGTATGAATAAGTGGAGATTCTCCGTCCTCTGCTAAGTGGGTCTGTGAATCTCACTCTCAGAGAAGGTGAAATTTGCCAGAGCAGAGCTTGTGTATCTGAGCGGTGCCACTTGGTCTCTCCTGAAGCTACATTGGGATTCATAGAGTCTTGATTTCTGTAGGGAAGAGAAAACAGGGAAGGCTGGGAGGCCTTGGCATTAATGGCTTCTTCCCAAAGCTGACTTTGCTGAGTTCACACAACAGGGATGGAAGTTTGAACTCCTCTGGATCTGCATTTAGACCTTTCATGTTTCAAGCTTCTCACACCCTTTCTTTTCTCTGTCCTACTACTGCTTCTTTGTTTGAACTTAATGTTAAATTCTGCATGCAGAATTCTTTAGTAAGGAGATGTAGTTATATATTTATATTTATATTTTGATATAACCTCAGAATTATAGGTTTGCTGCATCTTTGCTATATAATCTCATGTTCTCATCAAAATCTTGTGGCTTCATTGTCATCAGTGCCAAAAATTGGTTTCAAGTGTCAAGATATCAGTAGCCACTTCCTTTTTGTCTTTACCTCAGAGGTCTTTATGATCACAGTCTTATCTTTACTGTATTTAACCAGGAGAGTGAACCATAATTAACTAAATTTTGCACAACAAAATTCAGATGTGAGGAAGTTTGAAGAAGGTGGTTATGTTCAGGGGATTGGCCTGGATACACCAATTCAGTTGTACCCAACCTGGCTGTACACCTGAGGAGTTTTTAAGAAATACTGATCCCACTCCAGATCCCACTCCCAAGACAATTAAAGGTGACAATCCACTGAGTGATAGGACAGGTTTTTACAATCTTTCTAGGTGAATCTGCAGATTGAACTCAGTTGAGAGTCACTGCTTCATGTACTGAAGAAGTAGCTCTTTTCATCTCTACTGTTTGAAATAGGAAATCACACAAAAAACTATAAAATTTTTAAAAACGTAGCCGATAATGTTGCCAAAAACTTGGTCCTTGTCCCCAGTGCCAATCCAATAATGAGGGCACAGTTTTGAGAAAAAGGAAAAAGAAGTTTTATTGCTTTGCTAGCAAAGGAGAAACACAGGGGACTCCTGTCCCAGATATTGAGTTTCTGCCCATCAGGAGGAATAGGCGGGGTTTAAAGTCTATATTCCATGTGTTCTCTATTGGAGTTGCAATTCACCAGTTAATTTGGGAGATAGTCATTTTTGAGATCTTCTGGTGCCATCTGCAAAATCTGAATTACGTGGTCCTATGGTGGCGTGTGCTCTGCTTGGGATGGGCAAGAAAGGTAATCTTGTTTCCCCTGAGATTAGGGAATTGGAGAGATTAGAGAGGAGGAAGAAGAGAGGAAGAGAAAGAAACATGTCATTTTCAAAGTACGTCACAGAGGCAGAGCAGCAAGGGCTATATTCAAATCATAAAGTAGACCATTGTTACAATAATGTTAAATTAAACTTGCTTTCTGCCCTTTTCAGACTAATCATTATTTTGCATATGAAGGTGTTTTAGTCAGCTTTTTTGTTCCTGTGACCAACAAGACCTGATAAGAACAATTAGAGTAGGAAAAGTTTATTTTGAGGCTTATGGTTTCAGAGGTCTCCATTCCTCAGGGCCAGAGATGAAAGCAGAACATCATGGTGGAAATATGTGGGGAAGGAAAGCAGGTAGGGATATGGAACCAGGAAGCAGAGAGAGCGCTCCATTCACCCAGAACAAAATATGTACCCCAAAGGCATGACCTGATGACCAACCTCCTCCAGGCATACTCTTCCTGCCTTCTGTTGCACTCAGTTAATCCCTATCAGGGGATTAATCCACTGATTGGGTTAAGGCTTTCATAATCCAATCATTTCACCTCTAAACTTTCTTAGCCTTTTTCTATTGTCTCACACATGAGCTTTTTGGAGATACCTCATATCTGTACCATAACAGAAGGTTTCTGGACAGCAATAGCTACAAGGTTTTATCTTTATATTTTTCATTTCAAAGAGGAACTTCAGGGTTCTAGGACCGGAAATGCTTTTTTTTTTTTTTTTGAGAGAAGGATAGTGAGAGAAAGAGAGCATCAATTTTTTTTAGTTTTTCATGTTGCTTTGGTTGCTCCAACATTTCATTGTATACGTAGTGCTGTGGTTCAAACCCATGTCCTTGTGCATGTCAGGGAAGTGCCGTAATTTCTGAGCCACCACTCCAGCCCCCTCACATTTATCAGGATCTTAAGCCATGATTATGTTGGTATTGATGTTATCCATCTGTGTATTCTCTTCATGGGTGTTAATTTTAGTGATTTCCCCCATGAGGTTCATTGAGCAGAGTGCTTCTAGGGGGCTATTCTGAGTTGCTTTTTTCAGAGGAGGGCTTTTTCAAGCTACATTTCCCAATTACCCCCATCCTGATCTGATCCCTGGGTCCCAGTTAGGTTACTACTGAAGTAAGACTTGATAACTGATGGAATATACCTTTTGGATATGTTAAGAGCCACTTTCCTAAAAGTTCCCTCAATGCTCTATTAACTATTGTATATTCATTCTTGTCTCTAGTGCTTTGCATGGAAATGACAATCTAGTAGTTGAAAAAAAGTTCTGGGACTGGAAATTTTTTGAGTTTCATCTGAAAATATAATGCAGTTACAGCTGGGATTCTGTCCTTCCTAATGGTGAAGTTCAGGGCAAAAGGGCTCCGTTCTGTGTAATGTTTGTCCTAGAATGCACCTGCAGCTGAGTACCCCTTGTGCTACTTTGGGATTCTTCAAGTTTCTGGATCTACTGGGTTGCTTTTGGACCTGAAGAGAGTGTAATCATTAGCATTAGTGAATTGTAGCTCATTAGCATTTGTTAGGAGTACCTAAATCACACCAACAAAGGGTATTAAACTCTAGTTTGAGGGTGGGGGGTGAGCAGGATTGTTTCTTCCTGGATTAATACCAGAATTATTTCCCTTGGTACAGATCCATTCTTCTCTGTGTGGGAATGTTCAGTATTAAGTAAGAGTCTCAGTCAGTGAACTTTTTTTTTTTTTTTTTTTTTTTTTTTAAAGAGAGAGGGACAGTGAGAGAGACAGAGAAAGAGAGAAACAACTTTATTTAGTTTTCACATGGCCTTAGTTGCTCCAACACTTAGTTGTGTACGTGGTGCTGGGGTTTGAACCCAGGTCCTCGTGCTTGCCAGGCAAGCGCCGAAACCGCTGAGCCACCGCTCCAGCCCTGAACTTTTTTTTTTTAAGAGAGAGTTTTATTTATTTTGGCCTTTGTTTCTCCGACATTTAGTTGTATATGTGGTGCTAGGGTTTGAACCTGGGTACTTGTGCATGCTAGGAAAGCATTCCAACTGCTGAGCCACTGCTCCAGCCCCACATTCAGTGAACTTTTAAAAAAAATGCACACTTAAAAAAAGTTATCTTAAAAAAATTCACATACTCATCAAAAGTACTTTGTCATGAATGACTTGTTTAGAAATTTGAAAAGGCCTTTTGGTGTGTACTAGAGCTTTCCCTGCCATGCTGTCTCACCAGGCATTCAAGCAAGAGTTAAAAGAAGCCAAGGAGACTTCTCTGACAGACTGTAAGCTGTGTGCAGTAGCCATGCCAGAGGCTGACCGTCTGGTATTCATTTGTTTGTATATAAAGCTTTCATTCCTCAAATCTTAGACATCACATACCAGGAAAGAAGATTGTGATAAGCAGGGACAAACTCAAGTGTTTTCTGGCTGTTCTTGTTGCATTTGGTATGTCTAATTCTGCCTGAAAATGTTTGCCACTTGGTTGTCTAAACAAAATTTTATTCTCTGGTGTCAAGTAAGAATTAATTATTCACATTTAGCAATCATAATAATGATTGTGTATGCTCATGTACCTAAATCAGTCTTACAATAAAACCTTTAGTATCATGATGTTCCGCCTTCCCTTTTTATTGCACTGCTTGTAAGCTTCATCCTGAAATTGTGTGACTTGGTAAAGTGTAATGTTCTTTGATGCTGAGGAACTGTACTGAGGGCTTGTGCAGAGAGAGGCCCAGCTAGAAATGTCTCCCAGGACTCGGAAGAGTTTTGCTTCCCTTTTCTGTTTACAAGGTAATTGTGACTGGAAATGGCAACAGCACCCCCTAGCGTGATAGAGGGTGAGAATGGGCTCCTGGTTAACTCTATAAGGAGAGGTGTTCTGGCTTTACAGAGCAGGGTGTGTTAAATAGGCAGCTTGGCATTTATTAAACAGTATAGTGGAGCCTAAATATGCAATAGCAGCAAGTCTGCTAGGTTTTGACATCTGTGAAAGGAAGATAAAGATAGCAGGAAGGTAGGGTTTTAGATTACAAAGATGTGCAGGCTAAGTAGACTCACAGGAGGGAATCAGGAGGTCAGTGGGCAGAGGGAGCTGTTCCTGTGATCACTTTACCATTCTTCCAAAGAATCCAAAGCTTGGCCATGTGCACAGAAAGGAGGATGGATAGGGCCTGAGCACAAAGGCCTTCCACTTCTGAGACTGGAGGTCTGCAGTGGAGGCCAATGCCAATTTTGGTTTTTAGTTTTTAGTTTATTTATTTGTCTTGTATCAGGGATTGAACCCAGGATTGCTTAACCACTGAGCCCCATGCCAAGCCTTTTTTATTTATTTATTTTGAGACAGGGTCTCTCTAATTTGCTTAGGGTCTTACTAAATTGCTGAGGCTGTGTTTGAACTTGTGATCCTCCTGCCTCAGCCTCTCTAGTTCCTGGGATTAGAGCCATGAGCTACCAAAGATGCAGCTGAAATTCTAGACTTAAAGGCTATTAAAGTGAAAATGATAGATATTCCTCTGGTAATAGAGTTTTATTTAAAAGAACCAGACATTAACTAATAGGGAACAAAAAGGGGTTGGAGACAAACTATAGAGAGAAGGAAGAGGAATGCAAATGTGAATAAAAGAAGATTCTCTGCCCTTTATGGAGCTTACATTTGTTATCATTGCCAAGGATCAGCTCAGACTCTGATGCTTATATTTTAAAAGTATGAGTTATTTATGGGCACAGTGTGATTTGAGGACAAGAAAATTACCCATTTTCGTTAGCTATTTTGCAGCTGTGACAAGAACAATTTTAGGAGGAAAGTTTATTAGGGGCTCACAGTTTCAGAGGTCTTAGGCAATAGAAGGTCAACTTTGTTTCTTGGGCTCAAGGTGAGGCAGGAACATCATAGCTGAAGAGTGTGGCAGAAGGAAGCAGCTCACATGATGAATGGAAAGGGGAGAGAGAGAGAGAGAGAGAGAGATTCCACTCACCAGATACCAAATATATACCTGAAAGGCATGCCCCCAGTGACCCACCTTCTCCAGCTATACCCTACTCACCTTCAGTTGTCAGTTAATCCCTGTCAGGGGATTAACTCACTGATTGGGTTAAGGTTCTCATAACCCAATCACCATTGCTCAAAACTGTGCTCCACCAACCAATCTTTCCTGAAATTTCTAAATCCAAACCCCATGTTCATTAAAGAAGTAATAACAAAGCCACTAATTTTGGCCCCAAACTTTTTGTCTGGTGAAAACAACGGACCTGAAGTGATTTAAAAGGATGGGATTACTGTGGAACAGAGTTATAACCTTGGGGTTGATAAGCTGTGGTCTTGGGGGAGTTTGTTTCTCAGAGCCAAGTTTCTCTCATCTTTAGAAATTGCTATATTAATTCCTGTCAGGTTTCTTTTATATCTACCATTCTATTTCATGTGGCACATACCATTCAAGAAGGAGCAGAGCATGGGGTACCCATGGGACCCTGGATAATTGTTTGAGGGTAGAGATAGGACCAGATTGGACACTGAGAAAAAAAGAAGAGGAACATAGAAAGGGAGCATGATTTGATAATCAAATTTAGGCTGTTTAAAAAATGTTTCTAGGGCATTTATTCCTGGATTCAATTTCTGACTAGAAATTGCCTAGAAGGGAGGGTCGTAGTGTGAATATGGTTGTTGCCGATTTGGGGTGGGGTGAGCACTTCTGTGTGTCAAATTAATTTCAAAATTATCTACAAAGCTCACAATTATAGAGTTGACCCCCAAGGTCAGATTGAGGTTGCTTAAAGAGCTGTATGGTATAGATTTCATTGTTCTTAGTGTTTTTCCTTTAATGTTCCTATTCAGGGCAGAAACAGCCTGCTGTAGGCTGATGTTCTTTGAATCCTAGAAAGCAAGTGGCCTACTTACTATTGTACCTGAAATATCCAATTAGAGTATATTTTAGGAAATAGTTTTCAGTTTGAAATATAAATTTGCTTTTGTGACTACATACTCCAATAGAGAGACACGCAACTGGTATTTTTGGTTCTTCCCCTGACCCATTGTGTACCTTTGGGTACTGTAGGTGTATGTGGAAAAGAATTAGTGAAGACTGATTCGATTTAGAAGTGATTAATTTGGTTTAGAATTTTTTAGTTTTATTGTCCTCATTGCAGAGTTTTTGCAGTGTTTCTGCCTCTCTATGAAGAATAAATTATTGTGTAATCAGGATTCCAGGATGGAATGTGAGGTTTTCTTTTCTTTTTTGTTTTTTAATTTGCAAAATTTCTTCCTTTACATGTCTGATTTTTTTTCTTCTTGAATGCTGGGAATTGAACCCAGAGTGTTATACATGCATGCTAAGCACATGCTGTACTACTAAAGTATAATCCCTAGTCCTTGCTGACTTCTAAAGAAGTACTACAAGGAGCAATTGAGAGATAAAAACCTTGGGTGGCTTTTGAGTTTTTTATGTGTGTGTTCTGCCACCTACTGGAAAAGGATCACTAAGCTTGGAAAACTGGCACGCTGGAGGAGGGTATGCATTCTGACCCTTCTATCCCTCTCCTGAGGATGGGCAGAGTGTAGGCCAAGTTCCTAAAATGCTGTGGTACCCTTCGTTTTCTTTTGTGTTTCCATAATTGGCAGCTAGAGCTATCCCACAGGAATTTCTTTTCATTATAACCTGCTGAGCTTGTTCATCCACATCAGGCCCAGGCTGCTCTGGAATCCTGTCTCTCATATCATCCTCTGGCCTTGTTTTAGTCAGCTCTTTTACTGCTGTCACTAAAAGATCTGACAAGAACAATTTTAGAGAAGGAAAAGTTTATTTGAGGGTCCACGGTTTTACAGTGAGAACTGTAAAACTCCATAGACAGCAGGCCCAATTCCTTGGGGCTTGAGGTGATGCTGAACATCATGGTGGAAGAGTGTGGTGGATGAAAGTGGCTCAGGGCTCTGCTCTCAGGAAACAGAGAAGAGACTCCACTCTTCAGATACAAAATATATACCCTAAAGACACATCCCTAATGATACACTTCCTCCAACCATACCCTACCTGCGGTCAGCTACCACCCAGTTAATCCCCATCAGGGAATTAATTCACTGATTAGGTTAAGGCTCTCATAATCCAACCATTTCACCTTTAACCCTTCTTGCATTGTCTCACAGATGAGCTTCTGGGGGAGACCTCACATCCAAACAATAACAGGCCACATTCATCTTGATATCCAGTATATTGACTAGGATTGACCTGAATTACTTTTCACTGGTTTAAAGTGAAATCAAAATGAAATAAAATATTAAATCAAAAGGAGAGGGCAGGGTGGCTTCATTGTGATGTCAGGATGACAGGACCAACTGACCAATTTAGGAAAGGAATATCCTCTTTCTTTTTGACATTATAGTCTTCCTACTTCTTAGTGTTAAAATGCCCTTTTACGAAAATATGCTAATAGATGTGTTATTAAAAACATGTATTTGCTTGCCAAAAGAGCAACTGTAGATCAGTTCCTTAATTTTATTAAAACATTTTCCCATCTGTGAAATCCCTAAATTTGGGCAAATACAGTTTACTACTCCCTGTGGTCTCACTTTTCCTTTCATGTGACAACTTGAGCAGAAAAGTGGGGTCAACAATCCTCAGTTGTAACTTCCATATTTTCCCTGCAAATTCTCCATGGATTTTTCTGTGATGTGACCCACATAGGAACACAAAAATAATAGTGTGGTAGAATGAGGATAATGTTTCTTCACTAACTGGGTCACTGCTTTACAGATGAATTCTGGTCTGCAGTAAATGCTTGGCCTGGTTTCACACCCCTTTGTATCATTTTCTTCGTCGGAGTTCTGGATGGAATGTGACCTTCCTGGCTAGATATGTATGTGAGACTTCCATGGGACAGACTTAAATTTTTGGCAGCTAGACCCTCAAGGCAACTGGGACAGGATGTGGAGGCTCAGCTTCCGTGTTCCTTGAGATTTCTCAGAGAAATAAAATACTTCTTCTTCTTCTTTTTTTTAATGAGGGAGAGGGAGAGAGAAAGAGAGATTAGTCAATTTTTACTTATTTTTTCATCTTGTTTTTGCTTTTCTGACATTGTGTATGTGATGCTGGGGTTCAAACCTGGGTTCTCACGTATGCCAGGCAAGTGTTTCACTGCTGAGCCACCCCTCCGGCCCCCATAAAATACTTTTGAAAGATTTTTAAATGGGAATATGGCATTTACATATTTACCATTAGTTATAAAACATTCTGTCAACTGAAGTAATGAAACTGACTTCTTTATTAAGGAGTATAATTACAGGAGAATGTAATTTTTTTCATTTTTTTTAAACAGAGAAGGACAGTGAGAGAGAGGGAAAGAGAGAGAGAGAGAGAGGGAATCAATTTTCTATTGAGTTTTTCACATGACTTTTGTTGCTCTGATACTTAGTTGTGTATCTGGGTTTGAACCCATGTACTCGCGCATGCCAGGCAAGTGCTGTAACCTCCAACTACACCACTGCTCTAGTCCTTTTTCAAGTGTTTTAAAGCCTTAATTCAAACAAAATTATAAACATTCAAGGAAAACCTTATTTGGGTAGATTTTCCATTTGGCTTTATGGGACCTGAACTAAAAATTGTTAGTGTAGAAAACTTGAGATGAAATTTGCTTTTGAGAAGATATTTAGTTAAAGAGAACAGATAGTTGTGATCTGAGTAGGTGGAGGCTGGGAAAATAAGTTTGTACTGAAGCCGGAGCACATGATGTCTTCATTTGAAATAGATGTTCACAAAGAATTACATTTTTGTCTATTTATCTATCGATAACAACAGCTTCTGAGCAAGCAAGGATGTTCATGATTGCAGGATGTGGGTTTCTTATGGACACACACAGAGGTTGTGACCTAAAGCCATGTGAAGAAGGTGGAAAATCCTCCCCAGTTAATTTCCATGAGCCAGATTGTTAGAAATATGTCCAAAAAGTGATTTCATAAAACTTTGAAACTTGGCTAAAAACACTGCCAGATCTGTATCATCTGGTAAATATTTAGGACTTTGAGTATATTATTTTCAAGGAAAAGCAATAAACTGTAGAAAGAATTTTTGCAATAAAAACAGAACACTGTGGGTTTGTTAGTTTTTGAATCAAACTTTTGGTAAGAAAAATGAGGTGTTTTGTTTTCCGGGGAGGGGGGGAGTTCTTATATTTGATAAAATTGGGTGAATTTAATTCTCTTTCATTGAAAGTAACCAGGTAGAAGTTTGTTATAGTTTGCCTGTTAACTCAGCAAAGTCTTGTTATGTGGAAGCTTCATCTTTTCATTACCTGGAAGTTTTTCCTTTTCTTAAAAGTTTCTTGCCCTAAAACGCCTATGAGATTTCATCAACAACTGCATCTAAAAATTCACAGTGAATGTGAATTCTATGTAGTAAGAGAATTAGCAGACACATATCAAGGCCATGTCCTGTTTCCTTAGGTCATAGCTTTCTGTTATTGACACTGTCTTGTATTTCATTCCCAGTGGGGTTCACTACTGTTATTCAAATATCTATTAAGGTAGATGAGTAATCATGCCTCTATTTAAAAACTTGGGAAACAATTACAGATGAGAAATCATTTTCCTGTCTCCTTTTTCTTTAATACATTCTTCTATTGATAACAGTGATCACATAGACATCAACAACTTACTATATGCTAAACACTTTACCTATAGTATTTCATTTTTTGTTGTTGTTTTCAGATGAAGCTTACAGAGATTTAAAAACTTGCTGAAATTTACATTGCTAGTAAGTGGAAAGACTGGGAATTGACCCAGGTTTGAGGTCATGGCCTGTATTTAAAACCATTGTGCCATATACATCTTATCCAGTAATATGCTATAGATAAAACAGTTTTCCATAGGCCAATTGAACTCAGCTACCTGTTACTGAGATCCTAACATGTCTACCCTCCTCCAAGTGCAGCATTGAGAAAATCAAGAAATTAATTTAGCTTTCCCAGAGAAGGGTTCTAGAAAGGTAACGAGGTCCTGCTCACTAGCTCAGAGCCATCTGTCACTGGTAGGACCCTTTTCTAACACATTTTAAAATAACATGATAGAAACATAGTATATAAATATATTCTCTATTTGAAGGTTCAGTCAACAGCAGCTTGGTAATTGCCCAAGGCCTAGGCAGGCAAGCAGGAGGCTTCCAAATGGATGTTCCTGTCCAGTGTATAGGCAGGTATCATCTCTTAGGCTTTATTCCCACCCTGACCTCTTCCTTTCTCTGCTGACTTGGACAGGGTTTCAACTTTTCCTTACAAAAGATCAAAAATAAAACTTTTGGCTACCCAAATCATATCGTCACTAGAGTTTGGCAATATCACATTAAAACAGGCTGGGTTGGCCTGAATATCCTCCCTTAGCATTCCAGGAAATTGAAACTTCACTGAAGGACTTAAAAATCAACAGCTGTCTCTTTCAGACTAAAAAATGGAATGTACCCGATGCCAACTAAATGGCATCTCAGGGGATGCCATCCAGACTATTCAGGTTTTGACTCATTTATTTTTATAAACTCATTTCTCTTTGAGACCAAAGACATCTACAAATGAAATTA
The DNA here is from genome assembly GCA_004027875.1 of Aplodontia rufa. Classification (NCBI taxonomy): domain Eukaryota; kingdom Metazoa; phylum Chordata; class Mammalia; order Rodentia; family Aplodontiidae; genus Aplodontia; species Aplodontia rufa. The sequence goes on from PVKS010011105.1 coordinate 32,262, forward strand.
TATTTGGGTGAAAAGCTTATTCAAAAAAGCGGATCTTTTTGGATTGGTGGTTTTTGAAACCTAGTAGTTTATAATATAACTTGGTTGATTATAAATTTTCTAGAAGGAATAATTTTGTAGAACATATGGGCCCTATTTGTGTAAAATTCACTTTAAGGGAAGGAATCTTAAGTCTGATTATTAGAAGGTGAAAAGACATTTAAGCTGTCCTATTTCTTCTTAGTTCTGTGAACTAGTGAGATTTAACTCTTTGATTCCTCTCACGAGTCAAATATCTCTGCTACTCACCAAAACAAAATATGACAAACATTCTAAGAATTCTGGGAGGGGGAGAGGTGTGGTCAAAATGTTGTCTTCTTTCTGTCACAATCAAGAAGCATCTATTCACTTGCTAATTAATTACAGAAAAACTGACCTTTCATTTTAGCTTCTACATTTTTTTTTAAAGAGAGGACAGAGAGAGAGAGAGAGAGAGAGAGAGAATCAATTTTTATTGAGTTTTTCATATGGTTTTAGTTGCTCCAACACTTAGCTGTGTACATGGGTGCTGAGGTTTGAACCTGTGTACTTGCATGCCAGGCAAGCGCCGTAACCGCCAAGCCACTGCTCCAGCCCCTAGCTTCTACATATTAATAATACAATTTCTACATATTAAGAATATAATTTCTGGGCTGGAACGGTGGCTCAGTGGTTTCGGCGTTTGCCTGGCAAGCACGAGGACCCGGGTTCAAACCCCAGCACCATGTACACAACTAAGTGTTGGAGCAACTAAGGCCATGTGAAAAACTAAATAAAGTTGTTTCTCTGTTTCTCTGTCTCTCTCACTGTCCCTCTCTTTAAAAAAAAAGAAAAAAGAAAAAAAAAGAATATAATTTCTAACATTCTGTTCATTATAGCAAAAAACCGTTATTTTAGATGTTTGGTCTCAGATGTTAATTACAATATTGTGTTTTCTGTTTTCAAAGAGGGGGCGGTGTCACTTACATCTGGTAAATAAAAAATAGTTAGACATCATCACCAACTCAGCCCTGGCCTCTGGCAACAGGTGGTTCTTTTGATCTGTAAGCAGCATGTATGTAAACTAGAGGATAATCTTTTCATGCTCTAAACACATTATAGAGTAGTGTTGGAACCAAATGCACAAGGGACACCAAATGTGATTTTTGCATTGTATATCTCATCCAATCATGAGCCATCGCAGTATAGTTAGTCATATCTTGCCTGCTTTTTTTTTTTTTGTGTGTGTGTGTGCCAGGGATTGAACCCAGGGGTTCTTAATCATTGAGTCATATCTCTGGCCCCTTTCTATTTTTTATTTTGAGACAGGGTCTCGCCAAGTTTCTTAGGGCCTTACTAAGTTGCTGAGGCTGGCTTTGAACTTGTGATCCTTCTGCCTCAGTCTTTTGAGCCACTGGGATTACAGGCATGTGCCCCCATGTCTGATAATACCTTGCCTGTCTTGAATCCCAAATCGAAGAAGGACAATGAGGAGGAGAGGTCTACATAGGTATATATGGTGGCAAAGAAAACTGCTAGGAGTGAACAAATCAGGTTGGAACTGAACAAGAGGATGGATGCATCATTTGGAAGATGGAAGGAGATCAAGGCTGATAATTTTTTACTGGACCTTATACAGCTACTTGTGTGGAGTAGGTAGTTTACACTAGAGTTATACAAAAGTCACAACCAGGTAATTAAATACATGGAGATTTGTATTAAACATTATGTGTATTGCTATTTATTCTTATCTACCTTTGCTATTCCTTGAAGGAAGTGTTGTGACTTATCTTCATAAGCCATGCAGATGATATATTAGTGAACCAGACTAGATGTAAGATAGTGGAGAATGGTGGGCCCTGTTGTAACTAGACATTGATATAAACACACACACACACACACACACACACACACACGAGTAGGCATGTTTTCGCACGCACATGTGCACACATACCTGCCTTCAGGACTCCCTATAGTCATAGATCAGCTGTTATTACTGTCACTAATCTGGCATCCAGAGGAACTTCATAAAATAAGGGAAGGGCAGAAAAAGAGGAGCCTTGTTGGAAGTAGTCATGTGTAAGTCTCCCTATAAGCTCTTCTTCCAGAGGGATGAGGTCAGCTAAATCAAACACTTTCTAGGGTTGGCTTTGGTATACTCCCTGGGATGGGACCTCAGATAGTATGTGAATAATCTACTCCCACTGAGTATTTATATAAAATAGTTCCTCACAGGCAAGAGAGTTTAAGGAGATAGACAGAGGAAACTAAGATAAATTTGCATATTGTCTATTATACATCTTATATATTCTTGACAAACAAACAACTATGCACATCTCCTTTTTAGACTGTTAATTCTTTCAATCTTATTTTCATTTCATGGCATTGTTTCCTATTTCACTGAGAGAGCTGAAGCAATAAGTAAGAATGTCCACAGATTCACATGCCCTCTGTCATTACCTACCATCATTGGTATCCATGAACTCTATATTCCCTCCTGCTGTTACAGAGGAACTATCCATGTTCCTGTCCAAAGTCAATTCCTGCACTTCTGTGTTGGGTTACATTATTTTTCATCTAGTCAAGAACTTGGCTCCAGAAATTCTCCTGTCTTCCCTACATCAACAGTTTTCCTCTTTGCTAGGGTATTTCCATCAGCATACAAAATTGTCTCTCATTTTAAAAAAATCCTTTTTTGAATCACTTTTCCTTTCAGAAGTCACCCCATTTTCCTGCTTCCCTATTTGAAGCAGAAATCCTTGGAGTTATAGTTGTTAGTCTGTGCTTCCTCTTCTTCCATCATTTCTTAAATGTGCATTTAGGTTTTCCATCCTCCCTCCAACACCACTAAAACTGTTCCTTGTCAAGACTGCAAGCAGCTTATAGTTTATTAAACCCAATTATCACTTCTTTTTTGCTACCTAATTTGACCCATTAGCTGCATGTAATGCATTTGATTCCCCCCTTCTCCTTGATATACTTTCTTTACTTGGCTTCCAGGATACCATAATCTTGGATTTCTACCTCATTGATTACTCTTTGTAGTCACCACTGCTGATTCTTCTTGTTCTCCTTGAACACTTAAATTGGTATGTACTCCAGGACTGAATCCTAGGGACCTATTTACCTACATTTACTTCCTTTGTGATCTCGTCTAATCTTGTGGCTTCAAATACTACCTAAATGTTGATGGATCCTAAATTTAAATGTTCAGCCTAAATTTCACTTGTTTCCTTTTTTCCCATCCTTCCCTCCCCACCTCCCTCCCTTTCTTCATTTATTTATTTTCTTGAGACAGGGTCTTACTATGTTGCCTAAGCTGGCCTCAGATTATTTAGCTAAAGCAGTCATTCCACCTTGGTATCTCAAATGGCTGGGACTACAGTCACATGCCACCTTGTCTGGCTCAAACTTTACTTCTTAAGTCTATTTTATATTTAACTTGAAAATTCTACTTAGATATCTAATATACTTTACAAAATTACCATATCTGAAGCTGAATTTTTATTTTCCCTTCCTGTGTCAATTTGGATCCTCTGGGAATAGATGCCATAATGGAATTAGAACTATAAGAGTTTTACTGGGAGAATGGAGAATAATGTCAACAAGGTGGTAGAATGGTGGAATAGATCCTAGTTTTTTTTCCTTTCCACAGCAACAATTATATGGTTATTATTGAATGAAAATGCTTTCGAGAGAGCCTAGGAATCTAATTAAGAAGTTATAGCAGGGGCTTGGGTTGTAACTCAGTGACACAGCACTTGCCAGGACATTTGAGGCACTGTGTTTGATCCTTAGTACTACATAAAAAATAAATAACATAAAGGTATTTTGTTCATCTACAACTAAGAAAAAACATTTTTTTAAAAAAAGTTATAGCAGCAATGTGGGGGGAAAAAGCTGCATAAAAAGGAGGGAACAACAGTTTCATTACCTGCATCATTCCATTCCCTAGACCAGAAGAGTATAGTGCCAAGAGAGAACCCCTCATTCCACAAGTTCCCTCCATGGAGAAAAGAGAAGCATACATAGCCAGCTTCCACAGTCTTTTAAGGCACTGTCCAAAAGACTTTCTTTGGTTTCACCCAACCCAGTTCACTGAGATCTGTACATCTGAGACATCTTAGATGGTTAGGAACAAAGAATAAGGGTAGTAGCTATTAGTATCACCCACATTGTGGGTAATATGTTGATCCCCCATGGCCTTGTCTACAGAGGACTTCAGCGTCTTTCACCGCTGAAAAGATCAGTAGTCATCATAGCTTCTAATAATTCCCTGGAGAAGGAGACATCATTGTACCAATCAGACTGGAGCTATCACCCTGCCTCTGGTAACCATGTGCACACATGGACCCTGGAGCCATGTATGTCCCTCTACATGTGCTTGTGCTGCAAACTTTGACTCTGCAGCTGCTACATGAGTGCCCATGTCCTTGACAAGAGCACAATTGCTTCAGCAGGTGCACTTGTGCTCTAAACCCTGGCTCCATGATTTTCTATAAGTTCTTGTACCTCACATACTGGTGCCACCACTACAGTGGACATACCTGTGCCCTGGATTCCAAAGCGACAGTCACTTGTGCATGCCTGCACTCCAGTAGCAAGAGGAATCTTCTTGACCATGACTCCCCCACCCCACCATAGGGGATAAAGAGAAAAGGAAGACCCCAGGAATTTTTGCTTTGTAGAGGATACTTAGAGTCTTAGCTAATGTTGATATCAATTAATGGAGTTGATGAGATGACAGCAATATGCCCTCTATAGAGCTGAAACTGTGAAACACCATTGAACAATATGGTACCCACCTATAGGTGAAAGTATTTCCCCATTGAAAACAGTTCATAAAGTCTAGAAGAGATGACTGTTCCCTCAAGTATGTTTACATCAAAGCAAGGCTACCAGAAACATGAAAAATAAAGGAAAATTGAAAACACCAAAGAAATATAATAATTTTCTAGGAAATGACTCCAAAGAAATGGAAATCTATAAATTACCTAATAAAAATTATCTAATCATCTTGTAGAAGCTCAGTGAGCTACAAGATAAAACAGACAACTAAACAAAACCAGGAACATAGTGCATGAAGAAAATAAGAAATTCAACAAAAAGAAACAGTAATAAACCTACTAATTCTGGAGTGAAGGATATGACGAATGAACTGAAGCATTTAATAGAGAGCTTCAATAGCATACTCTTATCAAACAGAAAAGAGAATTAGTAAACTTGAAGACAAATGACTTGAAATTATCCATAGGAACAAAAAGAAAAATGAATGAAGAAAGCCTTACCTGACTTATGGGACAACAACAAGCGAATGATATGTGCATTATGGGAATTTCAGAAAGAGCAGTGAAAGAGAAAGGGGAAGAAAGTTTAATTAAAGAAATAGTGAGAGAATGCTGCCCAAATAGGGGAGGGAAATGGATATCCACATTCATCATGCCTAAATTGCAAATAGGCCAAACATCAAGAGATTTTCACTAAGACACATTATAATCAAACTGTTTAAGATCAAAAGGGCTGCAGTGGTGGCTCAGCAGTTATGGCACTTGCCTGGTATGTGTTAGGACTCAAGTTTGAACCCCAGAACCCCAACACCGCATACACAACAAAGTGTTGGAACAACGAAGGCCACATGAAAAACTAAATAAAATTGGTTCTCTCTCTCACTGTCCCCCCCCCGTAAAAAAAAAATCAGGGACTAAGAATTTTAAAAGCAGCAAGAGATAAGCAATTTATCACATAAATAGGGAATTCCTATAGAGTCTTTTTTTTTAAAAAAGATTTTACTATAGGATATGTGTAAGACTGGCTATTTTTTTTAAACGAAAGAGGGGACAGTGAGAGAATGAGAGAAAGAAGTAATTTTTATTTAGTTTTTCATGTGACTGTCATTCCTAAGACACTTGGTTGTGTACGTGGTGCTGGGGTTTGAACTCACTTACTTGCACATGCCAGGCAAGCGCTGTAACCACTGAGCAACAGCTCCAGCCCCCCTATAGAGTCTTAATGCCAGCAGATTTCTCAACAGGAAACCTTGCATGCAAGGAGACAGTGGGATGATGTTCAAAGTACTGAAGGTAAAAAAACTTGCCATTCCAGAATACTGTTATTACCTGGCAAACTTATATTTCAGAAAAGAAGAGATTAAAGCCTTTCCCAGACAAATAAAACTGAAGGAGTCTGCCACGAGTGGTCATATCTTAAAGAAATGCTAATGGAACTTCTTCAAACTGAAATAAAAACCTGCAGCAGAAAAGCAAATGAAATAATAAATTTCACTGTGAATGTGAATGTATAGATATCCATAGGTTTATGTAACAGTGTGATGGTGGTACATAATTTACTTTTAACCCTAACATAAATGTTAAAAGATAAAAATCGAGGGCAGATGTTTCTAAACCTACAGAACCTGTGGTAATGAGGATGGGAAACAGAGACTCCAAGTGGGTTATTGGAAGTGATGGTTACGTGAGTTCACTCCTGATTTCATCCCTTGGGTCCCAGTTTTGGAATTGTTCCTATTGGAACACAGTGCCACATAGACTTGATATGTATGTTGTATCTTGGAGAATGGTACCGAATTCTTACAGATGATTACTTCAAAGCTGGTACTTTAACAAAGATTCCAATAAGACATTTCAATGTTATACCAGGCTAGTGGATTCTGGATGGTGCAGTAGTTGTCACGTGTAGTGGTCATGGACCCACTACACATCTCCTTCATTGCAAAGTGGATTTCCTAGTCAGATTCTATGTTTTGTGGGATTCCATGCCTATAAAGTAGGCATATTGTGATCTTTATAGAGTGGTGCTGGTTGAGGATCTTCAGTTAGTGAAGACAAACTCACACCCAGAATAGATGTCTACTCTTGTGAGAATAAGTCACTTGCGTTTCCAGAGTGGAAGGGGTGCAGGTGGCTATTTGACCTCCTCAAGGAATAGTGTGATATAGGACATCTAGCAGTGATTTCTGAGGTTGGAAATTCAGAGGTAAAAGTAGTTGAATTGGGCTTGGTATGTGGAATTCATAGTGCTAGTCCCAGAAATAAGGCTGTTTTTTTAAATTGTTCTGGGGTGGTTGATGACAAAGGCTAATTCATGATAACTGGCCATATCATTTTGCTTTTGATTGTCCTATTCTATGGTGAATGGTTTCTGGTGGGCATGAACATTGGACACAAAACACTTCATGCTCAGAACTGTACATTTATGTACTGGATATTTTTTATTTCCAGTCTTCTGATAGCTTTTCCTTTTAGGATCCTGACCAGCTGGTTACATCTCTAGCCTTGCCTGTCATTGCAGTGATTTTGGCCTCTTGGCTTCTGTGTAGCCATCTGGTCTCTATTGCTTTGGGGCTTCATCACCCCAATTGCTATCCACAAGCCAAATTTTGTGACTGTCTCTCCTGCCCTAGGCTCTGGAGAGGCAGTCACAAAGGCTTGTCCACTGAAGTTCTTAAATGGTGCTGGTTCCTCTCTTACCAACAAATTCCTCTTGACCTTGGTGGACAAAGTAACTCCTTGGCCCTCTTGTGAAATACAATCCTCTAGTGAGTCATTTAGCATCACATCCATTCCAGTAGGCCTACTTTTCTCAGCCTTTTTATCTTTTTCTCTACTCCATTATTCAAGTATGGTCAGTTTGTTGAGCATAGATTATAACTCTGTCCAGGTTTCTGTGAGCCATATAGGACTGGCAAGTTTGTCCCTTGCCAGGCTATTAAATAATCCCATGTCCCAAAAGAGTACCCTGAAGTCAATGTACTCTTGCTTATAATCTTATGTTCCTTTCCCTTTATCAGGCACTCTCAAAAACCAGACACAGAGGCCTTGCCTGAATCCTGTTGGAACATGCTAACTAATTCTTACTATTCCTTTGGGGTGTATGTAATATTTTCCCTCCCATATCAGCTTTAATATGTCACCACAAACTGTGCTGGAATTTATTCCTAGTTATCAGCTTGGCAGCCAGCAGACAAGGTGCGGCAGCTCCTGAAGGTGGCCTGTGTTGCTTTGTGGTACAGAAGATTCTGGAGTGTCTTACTGCATGGGGGCTATGTTAGCTTCTTTCTTTCTTTCTTTTTCTTTTCTTTTTTTTTTTGTAAGAGAGAGGGGCAGTGAGAGAGAGGAAGAGAGAATCACTTTTATTTAGTTTTTCACATGGCTTTTGTTGCTCTGACACTTCGTTATGTACGAGGTGCTGGGGTTAGAACCCATGTCCTTGCACATGTGATACAAGCACTGTAACTGCTGAGCCACCACTCCAACCCCTATGCTAGCTTCTAATGACAAATGGTGACCCACCTCTGAGGGTTCAGGGGGGGGTCTCTAAAGTCACAATCATCAGGGACTTTGATCTCCAGAAGCTACGTCTGAGTTGCAGATTTTTCCAACTAGGACTTTTGCATATATCTGCCTGGGTTAAGTAAGCATTTTAAGTGTCTGTGGAGCAAGCTCAGGGACTATTGAACACCATTGTGGGAGATAAAACCCTCTTTATAAACTACAAAAAGGCTTTTGAATTGTCTTAATTAATCTTTAACTGTTATTAACTGCTCGCAGGTTGTTAATTATTGCTCTACAGGGCAATAGAACTTAGTAAGAACCAGTGAACTCCACTGTCCTTTTGTTCTTATTCTCCTTTAAGTTTCAGATACCTGAATCTAATTAATAAGGGCATTCATTCCCTTCAATGGGATGTGTTCCCACATCACTACCAGTAAAATATTTGGTCGCTGGCTCCTCACCTTGTGCCAGGGACAATCCATGACTTGTAAACCACTTGGGTTGTGGTCCTCTTTGCCAGTTAAGTAGTGGGTGATTCAGTCCAAAAATCCCATCTTACTACGTGCTTTCTCAGACTACTAATGCTACTAATTATGAAAGTTTATGTTCTTCAGATTCAGATGCTCAGATGTAAACAGAAGTACAAGGGTAAATCCATAGAGGGGGATCTCCTATAAAGGATAAAGGGGAGGGGGGCACTCTTGGGGGTAAATCTAATCTTCAGATATATGATATTGAATATTCATATGATATTATTTTGTTAAAAACTTATGATTGTTCAACAAATAAATTTATCAATTAAAAAAAGGATAAAGGGGAGAAAGAAAAGGCATAGAATGGAGAACCTTTGGATGCATTGTCATTTGGATACCTGTGAAAAGATAGAAGGAAGAAAAGAGGAAAGAGGAAGAAGCTCAGATGAATTATAGCTCTGGGAAAATCTCAGGGGGCCAATAAGGAACCAGAACAAAGACTGCTGTTAGAGGTATCCTGCCTTAACAGGAACTAGCTCCTTGAGGGCCCCTGCTTTGCTCAGTCATTGGCCTGGAGTAGTCCTGGGAGTTCATGGCCTTAGTGTGAATGCTGCCTCAGAGCTTGGAGGTGCATTCCTTTGAGCTGCCAGCTAACTTCTTGGACCACAGCAAGGCTGTCACATTTGCATTTCTCTCTCCGTAATCTTCCCTTTGTTAATGGCAGCATCTCCTGTTACTTAGGTCAAAATCATAGAGTCATCCTTTATTTGTTCCATTTCTACATTCCCCACATTCTATCTGTCAAGATAACCTATGGTCAAACCTTCAAATCCTATCTGGTATCACTTCTCATTACCTTTTGCATTCTCACACATATGAAGAGACATAGACGAGGGCCATCTGCAAGCCAAGGAATGCTTGCAGCTACTAGAAGCCAGGAACAGTTCTTTTCCTCCTGCCTTCGAAGGGAGTATGGCCCTGCCAATACCTTGATTTCAGACTTTGATCTCCAGAACTGTGGATAGAAAATTTCTGTTGGTTAAGCCACTGAGTTTGTGGTACTTTGTTGAAGCAGCCCTAACAAACATATAGATATTATCTCTCCTTTGGATTATCACAGGATTCTTCTATTGGTCCCTGCTTCAGCCTCTTCCGACAGAGCAGTAAAAATGATTTTGCTTCATGTAAGTCAGATTATATCACTCTTCAGCTCAAAATTACCCACAGGATTTCTATTTTAGAGTAAAAGCCAAAGTATTTACAAAAGCCTCCATTTCACATGCTCTCCCCTGTCTGACCTCTGCTTTCCCCTTACCCACCCTGTCTGACTTCCTACCTTTACTCTTCAAACAGGTTAGGCTTCCTCCAACATCAGAACACTGGCATAAAGGAGTTCTTCTCACTTGTCCCTCAAGTGTCTAAGCAGCTCATTCCCTCACTTTTCCAAGTCTTAGTTCAGATGTTGTCTTCTTAAGAAAGTCTACCTTGACCATCGTACTTAATATTAGTCATTTCCAATTGTAACTTGATTGCCTATAACCTATTATAATTATTTCTTATGGTCTGTCTCCCCCCCATTAAAGTGTAGGCAGTAGGGTCAAGGAATTTTTGTTTTGTTTTCTGACATATTCCAAGCAATGTAATAATAGTGCCTGGTTCTAGAAGATGCTTAGTGTTTGGTGGGCATAGAAATGGGCTTTCCAAATCAGATAGCTGAATAGAATATTATCCTACAGCCTGTTAGCACAATAAATCCCCCACATTTTAATATCTGGTTTGAATCTTATACCCAGAAGTCATTTACTTAAGTTAAATAAAAAAAATGTCAGGCAGAGGATCAAAAGGGAAACATGTCTTTTTGTGGCTTAAAGTACTTCAAGTCTTGTGACTAGAGGCAGGAAAATGCATGTCATAGATTATCTTTTTGTCAACCCCCTTTTTAATATAGTGGAGGCAAGGCAAAAGGTGCTTTGATGACAGGGCCATGCAGATTTATCTTCCATCATTTAGTCCAACAAGGCTTTCTTTGAGGTGAAGCTGAAGCCTATTTTAGGTATCAGATTTAAAATTAAAATCTTCCCTTTCCTATTCTGTATCTAACCAAAGAGTATAGATTTCAGATGAAAAGGATGTCATTATTTGGAGTATGATGATTAACCTATTTTTAAAATGCAAAGATTTCTATTAATGAAAAATTAGAGTCGTTATGCAGGCTTCTGGCTAATTCTAATTCCCTCCAGGCCAATTTCTTGAAAACTTGTAAATAAAAAGTGCTGGTGGCAGCATTTTGCATAAGTAGTCTCAAAACAGGATTCAACTAAGGCTGGTAAATGCAGTGCAAGATAAAAATAAATTTAGTGATAAACCTATTTGTTGTCTTAGGTAAGTAAGAAAATAGGTGTTTATTGTTCTACTCAATAATAGCCAGAGTCTTAAATTTGAAATTTCTTTGAAATCTGTCAAAAGATAATATTTTTAAAAATGGGCCCATGTCTAGGAAGCTTTGTATTTTTGTCTAATTGAATCATTTGTCTTTTATTAAAAAAATAATTCTTGCTGTTCTTTTATATGACTTAGAAGTCTATGATGTCTCAAGGAAAAAGTAGTGTCTTGGGAGCCTGTCCATTTTTGTATTCATTAATTATCATATTTGTTCATTGTTGAGTCCCTGCTGTGTACTCATTCAGATTATAAAGATGAACCATTCTCTCTAGTTTTTGAAGATCACAGTTCTAAGATCTCTCCTGAGCAGGGCAGAGATAAAAGAAATTACCTCGTATTAATTATAGTGACTTTGAGGAAAATAGTTTATAATTCATATTCTTTTTGGCTAAAAATTATTGTTATTATTTTTATTGTGAAGAATACAACAAAAGATCTACCCTCTTAACAAAATGTTAAGTGCATAATACAATATTGCTAATTGAAAGCATTATGTTGTACAGCAGATTTCTAGAACTGACATTTTGTGTAACAGATTTTATACCTGTTGAACAGCAAGTCCCATTCCCTCTCCCTAGGTCCTGACAACCACCATTCCACTCTCTGTTTCTATGAGTTTGGCTATTTTAGAAACCCTACATAAATGGAATTGTGCAGTATTTATCTTTCTACAAGTGTCAGTACAGACCAGAAAGATTTTGCACAGAAAAGGAAACAAGCAGCAGAGTAAATTGGCTGAAAATTCTTGCCTTCGCAGGGGAAAAAAAGAATTTGTACATAATTGAAGTTTGAGGTTTGAGAATAATACCTGTATTTCCACCTCCAGTTGACAATTATTACTTGTTTTAAAGTGTCAGTTTCTCCATGTTAACTTATTATTTCCCCCAAAAGATCAGTTTAGATTTTCCTTAATGTACTTTTTTTTAATTGATTTTCTTTCCCTTTCCTCTTCAAGATAATAATTTCTCAAAACCTTTTCTTCCTAAGGCTTTTGCTTGTCTTGTCATTTTGTAACATTTCCACATTTATTATCTATATTCTAACTAACTTTTAAAAATCTGTAAAAACTCACTTCTACATTTTCTTGAGTAAGTCAACTTATTCTCAGATTATTCCCCTATTTCCCAGCTTTTCTCTCTGCATCCTCTTTGGTTTTCTCTTCAAAGACATCATTTTTTTTGCTCTATAACTTTCTTCTTCCATATTTCTGGATGTTCCTTTATTTTAATTTCAGCTTATTCTCTGTTATGGTTTGCATATGTGGTGTCCCCCAAAAGCTCATGTGTGAGACAATGCAAAAAGTTTTAGAAGTGAAGTGCATTAATCCTTTCATAGGGATAACCTGGTAACTCTAGGCTGGTAGGGTATGGCTGGAGGAGGTGGGTTCATGGGAATGTGCCTTTGGGATATGTATTTTGACCTGTTGAGTGGAGCTCGCTTTGCTTCCTGATTGCAATGCCCTGATCCATGTTCCTTCACCACACTCTTCTGCCATGACGTTCAACCTCACCTCAAGCTCCAAGAAATGGAACCTGCTGTTTATGGACTGAGACCTCTGAAACTGAGTCCCCAAATAAATTTTCCTCCTCTAAAACTGTTCCTTTCAGGTATTTTAGTCACAGCAGCAAAAAAGCTAAATAAAACATTCTCCTTCCTTTTTGTTTTAATCACAGAAGAAATAAAACCTCCCTTTTTCTGAATTATCCTTGAGTTATTAGAAGAGTGATTCCAAGACATGTTAGACCTTTCTCCTCTTATTCTGGGAAGATGGCCCACAAATCTCCTCTTCTCTGAAACTTACCTTGAGGGTAAGTTTATTTTCTTAAAATTTGTTTTCTATTTTTTCTTTAAGTGTATACTAAGTCACTTCTGAAGATCATTATTTTTACAAAGTTTACCTTCTGTTGTAGGGACAACAGATGGCTGGCTTATTTAATAGTTTTGTGTTACAGAGGCTCACTTAGTTAAGCACTGTGTTTAGAATTCCAGAATCTAGAGGTCTTGGATTGTTTGCCTTTGTTCCATTAATTTATCTGAACTATGCAATTTACCTTCTTCCAGTTAAACTCAATCTCTTAGGCTTCCCCAAATATTTAAATAAAAAATTTCCCAAGTAATACTGGAATGGGAGTTCAGTGGTTTTGGTGCTTTCCTGGCATGCATAAGGACCCAGGTTCAAAACTCAGCACCATAAATGCAACCAGGTGTTGGAGCAATGAAAAATCACATGAAAAACTAAATAAAATTGATTCTCTCTCTCTCTCTTTCTCACTTACTGTCCCTCTCTCTCTTAAAAAAAATTCCCAAGACCTTTTCTAACATTTTTAGAGCACAAAGACATTAAATGATGCTTTTGGAGTTCTCTTCTTTAGTCAAATTGAGGATTTTGATGATGTCTCCTTTCTATGATGAGCTAGTCTAATATCAGACCCCTAAGTTTTAACTTTAATAAGAATTGTCTCAAAGCACCTAAGTACACTGATCCAATTACCCACCCTCTCCCTTTCTTCCCTCTATTTTGTCAGTTAGATTCAAGAGTTGTCTGCTCATTCTGACATCATTTTGTTGAAAGCCAGTGCTTGGGAATAAAAGTTTTTATTTAGTATAATGCTATTAGTGTTAAATTCACAGTTAAAACCTGACCCAAAGACCTATCTGCTCATGTTATTATGCTCTTTGTCTTTCCTTTCTTTACAGAATTTATTCTCAAATAATGTTATGGCTGTTAAAAACTGCTTGACTGTCCCTCACCAAAAAAACAAACAAACAAAAATATTACTAATTTTTAAAGTATGACATAGTTTGTCATTTCTTTTTTAGAGAGGGACAGTAAGAACAAGAAAGGATCAATTTTTGTTTTTCTTGTGGCTCTTGTTGCTCCAACACTTCGTTGTGTACATGGTACTGGGGTTTGAACCTGCATTCTTGCACCTGCCAGGCAAGCACTATAACTGCTAAGCCACTGCTCCAGCTCCTTGTCCTCATTTTAAAAGGATCTTCTCTCCTCAATTTAAGCAGCAAAGGCTCAAGAAACATGGTTTGTTTTTGCACACTGAAGAGTCATCTTAATGAAATACTTCATAGCCACTGCAGTGACTAGAATCAGAAAGAGAGTAACAAGTATTTGTGAGGATGTAGAGAAATGGCAACTCTCTCCAGTGTTGATGAGAATATAAAATGGTGCTACCACTCGGAAAACCAGTTTGATAGTTTGTCAAAAGTTTAAACATAGAGTTATCGTATGATCCTGCACTTCTACATTTAGGGAGGTATGTACTTGAGAAGTGAAAGCATGTACACACAAAAATCTATAGATGTTCATAGCAGCAAACTGATAATAGACAAAAGGTAGAAAAAAATCCAAATATTGAGCAAATGATGAATAGATAAGTAACAGGTGGTCTATTTATACAATGGAATATTATTCAGTTCTAAACTAAAAAGAAATGAATAATAGAACATGGATGAACCTTGAAAATATTATGCCAAGTGAAAGAAGCCAAACATCAGAAAACTACACATTATAAGAGTTTATATATATTAAATGTTCAGATAGGTAAATCCAGAATATAGAAAGTAGATTAGTGGTTGCATAGGGCTGGGGGTGTAGGTGAGGAGAGTGATGGTAATGATTGGTAATAAGGTTCCTTTAGGATGAAATTGTCCTAAAACTGTGATAATGGTTGAACATATCGGTGAATATATTAAAAACCATTGAATGTGCTACTGTCTGTCTTTCTGATTCTAGCCATTGCAGTGGCTATGAATGGTATGTAAATTATTTGTCAACAAAGCTGTTACTCAAATAAAAATCATTTTTAAAACAATTTTACTTTCTAGTGATTGATCCCACTTCATCATTAAATTCTTATTAATGAACTTCTTTGTCTTCTTGACCCCCTCATTATTTTCCCCTTTTTCTCTAAAGTCAGGCACATGCTCTGACTAATAATTGTATCTTGTCCTGATAGAATCTGTTTTGCTTCCTTTAATTTAAAAAACAAATTCAGATTATGATTATTATTTATGAGCGATAAAGCTTAAACTTTAAAACAGTACTTTTTTTTAAGAGAGAGGGACAGTGAGAGAGAAAGAAAAAGAGAGAATCAATTCTTATTTAGTTTTTCATGTGACTGTCATTGCTCTAACACTTTGTTGTGTATGTGGTGCTGGGGTTTGAACTCTGTCCTTGTGCATGCCAAGCAAGCTCCATAACTGCTGAGTCACCACTCCAGCCCCAAAATAGTACTTTTTAAAATAGGAAATATTATACATTTACATGTTATAAATTTTATAGTGCATGGTTAAATTTATTGTTTTAACCACATATTTCAAATATATGAAAAAACAAAATAGCTTAGTGAAGCCTCAGACACTCATTACCTAGCTTTAATAATTATCAATTCATGGATATACTTATTTTATCTATACCTTATCACTTCCTTTCTCCCCTGATCTTCACAATTAGTTTGAAGAAAATCTTAGATATTCATTACATCTATAAAGAGTTCTGTATTAAAAATAGGCCCTCTTTTTTATAAAAACTAACAATAATATTTAATATCATCTAGTTGGTTTAACTCTTTGTCACTGTGATGCTGAGAAAAACAACTTAAAGGAGAAAAGATTTATTTTGGCTCACAGTTACAGAATTGTCAGTGCTTGGTTGGCTGGTTCCATTTCTTTGGGCCTGAGGTGAGGCAGAACATCATGGCAGAAGGTCATGGCAGAGGAAAGCTTCTCCACACATGGTAGCCAGGAAACAGAGCAGAAAAGGGGCTGGGGACAAAATCTGCCCTTCTAGGTCATGTCTCCAATGACCTACTTCTACCAGATGTGCCCCACCTCCTACTGTTTCTACCACCTCCCAGTAATCCACTCTGATTCTGAATCAAATAGATTAATTCACCGATGAGGTTAGAGCTCTAATGATCAAGTCATTTCATAGAAGTCCCACCCCTGAATATTGCTGCATTGGGAACCAAGCCTACAGCACAGGCATTTTGGGGGAACACTACATCTAAATGATAATAACAGTGTTCACACATATCCTTAACTGATGGTATATAAAAGTTTGTTAGAACCAGGATCCAAATAATTATTGCCACTGCATTTCTTGAATTTATTTTTAGTTTAATAGTTTCACTTCCATCTCTCTTTTATCCCCTTGCAACTTTTTTTTGTTGTTGAAATAATTTGGCCTATAGAGTCTCTTATAATTTATATCTTGCGGACTGCATTTTCATGGTGTAAATGAATGTGCTTCTTTGTGACCTGATTTTCCTATAGATTAGTAGTTTAATTTGGTGATAGATCTGATTGAGACACTTCATAGGTTGTTGGGTCACTAGGAAGTACATAGTATCTGGTTTCCTTTATTTTGAGGATGCTGCCAACCATGTGTGATTATTTTCTAGATCCATAAGGCATTCCAAAGGAGATATTGTTTTTTTACTTCTTCCTTTATTTGCTGGAATATTTCCATCTAAATGAAAACCTTTCCTCAGCTATTACTGGTGTTCTTTGAGGTATAGTTCATAAAGGAAAGGTAGGAGAGATACTTGATTTGTTCTTTTTGAAAACCAATTTTTTGAGTGGTTGACCAATTTTTATTTTTATCTTTTGGGTATCGTTATGAACTTGTAAATTTAAGCACATGTAATGTGTTCTAATCACTTGGAGGCATAATCATTATAGGAACCTAAGTTTTTCCATGTTTGGCCAGTTGAAACATTCAAGTTGGCTCCTGGATTCTACTCTAGTAGTATTTGATGACTTTGTAGGCTTGTCATGTATATGTCTAGCTCCAGACTTGAGTCTGCCATGGGTGCTTATTTCTTCTGTTTTTAGCCATTATTTATAGATCATTTTAATAGACAGATACAGGAATTTTTTATTTTTAAGGATAGGATCTCTCTACATTGCCCATGCAGTCCTTGAACTTGTGATCCTCCTGCCTCAGCCTCCCAAGTAGCTGGGATTAAAGTGTGTGCCACCATACCTGACACAGGAAAAGTTTTTAAAGCTAAAATATGCCATGAATTCATACTGGTACTTCTAGTTCAAAACCTACAAGTTTTTACTTTATTTCACTTTATTTTCTATGTCTCCTTTCTTCTACATCAAAATCTGTTCTTAATACCAATATAATTACTAATTTTCCTCATTCTATGCTAGACAACTTAGTTTGAGAATAACATTGCTAATGCAAGTACTAATAACATGACTTGTTTAAAAAGTGCAAAATTGTTTTCAGTTCTTTTTACAAATATTCCAAAAAGAATGAGCGGACACATTACTGTGTTTTAAAGTCACTTGGAATAACTTGTTTCTGATGTTTTGCCACCAACAGGGTATACATTTAGACTGATTTTCTTTAAAACTGTTTATTATTAAGAATTATTTATTTACATTTAAAAAATTAGAATATAATTTATATGGTGTAAAGTCAATTATTTCAGTGTATAGTTCTATCAGTTTTAACCAATTTATAAATATAATCTCTGTCCAAATCAAGATAGTATGTATCACCCTCCAAAATGCCCTGAGTCACTTTGTAATCAACCTCTACCTCTACTTTCCAGTACCTGGAAATCATGAATCTGTTTTCTTATCACTGAAGTTTTACTTTTTTCCTATAGTATAGAATCATATAGCTTTTTTTCTTTTCTTGGGGTCTCACTGTGTTGTCCAGGCTGATCTCAAGCTTGTGGGCTTGAATGGTCCTCCTTTCTTAGACACCCAAGTAGCTGGAACTATTGGTACACAACAGCATGCCTGGCAGCATGCAGCTTTTTAAATATGGACTCAGTATAAAGGGATTAATTCTGTTTTGTAATGATACATTTATAAGATATTTATATATCTAATCACATGAACAAAACAAAGTATTTGCAAAGAAGCCTAGCTTCCATCCTCGTCTATTCCTTTTTCTATCGATAGTCATTTTCTGTTTTTAATATATATCATTATATATCTGTCTACCTATTTTATATCTCCTTCTCCTTAGATAAACAATTATCATTCTATATACACTTTTCTCATGTGGTGTATTTTAATTTAAATTATAATGATATATTTGATAAGCCTATTGTTTTAAATTGGAATTGTAGATTTAAAAAGGAGTAATTGTCATCTTTTCTTTTTTCCCTATTTTGCTCCCAAATGTTGTTAGGAGTCAGTGGCAGAAATGTGTCTGCTGCTGTGGACTTGGAATATGGTGTTTATGCTGCCATTTTGGGGGTTGGTTGGGATTTCTTGAGTGAAAGTGGGCCTTTGTACAAACTTATGCAGCAAGGAACAGCAAATATTATTGAATAACTACTTGTGCCAAGCAAATGGGAGATGTAGGAGACAAGTCTGGGAACAAATCAGATACTTTCCCTGGCTTTGTGATTTTACATTTCTGAGAACCGAAAAGGGTAAAGAATGTTTGCCGTGTATCAGAGATAATGGGATAATCTAGGGCTTCCTATTTCCTAGTATGGTGACAAATCTCACTGCAAGAGTTGTCAGACTAGAAGGTCATTTACCTTGGGTCCACTTCTTGCCTTCAAGCCTGGAATTGCAGGTATGTGCCATATATTTCTGAAGAGGATTGAACACAGAATGATTGTTGTGGCAGAGTTAATGGCAGAAATGATGCAGCAGCCGGTTTGTTAATCACACAGGCTGCTGCTTTTCTCTGCTGACCCTCCTCATTGGTATACAGCAGCATCTGGGCCCACTGGCAATTGAAATTTCCATTTCTGCAAAAATCATTCCTTTGAACTTCGGTTATCACCAGAAACTCTTGTTTGAATAAGGAAGGGGTAGTACATTAATATACTAGATCTCATTCTATTCTTGTCCAATGCTTTTAATAGATTTATAGAAGATGGAAGGTCCCCAACATTATTGGTAAGTGTAGGAGGAAGACAGCTAGAGGTCAGGTTGTATCTATAAAAAAGCATAGGAGCTAAAGTACAGAATGACAGATAATCAAAATGATCTTGATAATTTGGGATGATGGTATCTATAGGATTAAATAATATATAGATGAAAGTAACTTTTATAGATCTCCTTCTTCCAGCCAATACACATACCTGACCCAGGGATTGGAACAACTGAAAATATAGCTTTTTTTCAGTTGGGCGAGTGGAGCAAGTTGTGGGCCCAGTTGCTGCTGTACACCAATGAGGAGGGTCAGCAGAGAAAAGCAGCAGCCTGTGTGATTAACAAACCAGCTGCTGCATCATTTCTGCCATTAACTCTGCCACAACAATCATTCTGTGTTCAATCCTCTTCAGAAATATATGGCACATACCTGTAATCCCAGTGTCTTGGGAGGTCAAGGCAGGAGGATTGCAAGTTTGAAGCCAGCCTCAGCAACTTAGCAAGACCCTAAGCAACTTGGTGAGACCCTGTGTCCAAATTAAAAAAAAAAAAAAACATGCTGGGCTGGGGATGTGACTCAATAGTTAAGTGCCCCGGAGTTAAATCCCTGGTACCAAAAAAAGAAAAAAAAAAAAACTATATTGGAAAGGAAATACAGCAAAACTGTTCAGTAGGCCATATTGACACGTTACAAAGCTAACATGTTTTTTTTTCTTCTTCTTTTTTGTGGTAACACACCAATTAAAATTAGTTAAGAAGGGGCTAGAGAGGTTGCTCAGTGGTTATAGCACTTGCCTGGCATGCACGAGGATACAGGTTCATACCCCAGCACCATGTACATGACTAAGTTTTGGAGCAACAAGAAAGTCACATGAAAAACTAAATAAAATTGATCCTCACTGTCCCTTTCTCTCGTTAAAAACTTAGTTAAGGAAAAAGTAATTTGCAAGATACAGGAAGGCCTCAAGTAACCTTGAGATAGAATATAGCCAGGCCTCTAGGGAACTTGGAATCAAGTATGGCACACCATCCTGATGCTTTCTTTGTTACCTCTTGGCATGGCTGCTTCATTTTTTTATAGGTGTGTTTCCAGTGCCCCTTTGGCCTACATGGCAAGTAGAAGATGGCCAGCTCACAGACTGTTTTTGTGGTAACTGAATGAGGCATCTCAAAACACTAAGTCAATCTATCTCTATCATTTTGTTATGTATATGTATATATATATATAGGTATATATACACACACACACACACACACACATGCATGTTAATATATACATACATATGTGTACACACACACACACACATATACACACCCATACTACCACATATATATGAGGGGATTTGTTACAGGGATTTGACTTTATGTAATTGTGGGAGCTGGTCAAGCAGTCTGGGAGGCTGTCATCTTTATGTCTGGTGCTTAAACTTGTGGACACAGTTGAACAAGGAAAAGAAAGATGTCTGTAAAATGCAAGGTTCAGGAAAACAAGAGTGGGATCCATCAAGTATGGACAGAATACATGCAAGTTATTATTGCCTCTCATTTTTTTTAGAATTGATTAAATCTTGCTCAGTTTCCAGTAATTGATGTACTCAAGGATCTATTGCTATTCCTGATTTTTCTTCCCTATGTTTGAACTTTTTAACATTTAGGAACACTGGCTAAATTAACATTAGAATTGTTAATGTGGGTTGATTTGGGGCCTGTTCTTCAAGGGCTTCATTTTCTGGCAGCAGAATGGGGAAAAAGGGAAAGGGCTAGTTAAAAATACGTATATTTCAGGTTTGTCACGTGGTTTCCTTTGTTACTTTTCTTTTACCATATACTATGTAAGGTTTATAAGTGATGTAAAAATAAACTCTGAGTCATTTCATTCTCTTCACTAAATAGGAACCATATATAATCTTTGTCCTGTTTATAGTCCATTTAAGGTTGGCATTGATATCTGGTTACTAGATTGAAAGACTGTAGTTAGGATGTACTTTTCTCAGAATTTATTTCATTGACAAATGCAATGCAGTATAGTGTTTAAGGTGAAGAAGATATTGAACTCAGAGTAATGATTTATTTATTTATTTTCATTTTTAATTTTTGGTATTGGGATTTGAACCCAGTGGCATTTAACCATGGACCCATACCCCTAGCCCTTTTTTATTTTTTAATTTTGAGACAGGGTCTTGCTACATTGCTTAGGGCTTTTGCGAAGTTGCTGAGGCTGGCTTTGAACTGGTCGTCCTCCTGTCTTAGCTTCCTAAATCTCTGGGATTATAGGCAGATGCTACTGTGCCCAGCAGAGTAATGATTTCATACAACAAATATTAGGAAAATTTTAAATTGTGTTTATTAATAATGTTAACTGTAGTAAGTTCTTTATTAATAACAGAACCATGTATAGCTTAGGAAATAGTCTTTCACATTTCAATTAAAGAGAAGAGAACCAAATTTATTGAATGCCCACAATTTGTCTGGCACATGCTAGATATTTTCATCTCACTAGTTCACAACAGAAACCTGTGGGGATTAACTCTCCAAATTACAATAGGGGACACCATACCTTAGCATAGTCACTCATTTGTCCCAAGTTTCCTGAAGAGTAAATGGTGGAGCTGGGATTTGAACACAGTCCTTTATGATTCCACAGCCCATTTTTGTTATTATTAATATCTAAAAATTAGGACCACTCCTAGTAAGCTTAGATTTCTTTAAAAAAGTTCATTATATACATATTATAAGAATATATTTTAATATACTGATTTGAAAGGAAATAAAACTGTGGAGCATGTTTATGAGTATACATACATACACTCACATATATCTATGCTCTCACATTTCCTTTTTGGGTTGAGATTATCCAATCTGACTTTATATTAAAAGTAATAATCCTGTATTAAAAAGGCACGATGGTAAGGCTACTTTTTCTTTAAAGTAGTTATTTTTAAGGTGTATGTTGTTACATATGTAAGTTATATTAGCATTTTATGCTAGTATTATGTCTGTTGATGGCATTCAAAATACTCTTCTATGAATCCCCATATTAAATTTAATTATTGCAACAAACTGTGGTTATTAGCATTCTCATGTAATTCTTATATCAACTCTAAGAAGTTATATTTCTAACTTGAAAATAAAAATTGCAGACTCAAATTATCTTATTCAAAAACCAAAGTCTATCTGCTCTTCCAAGTTTTCTCTTTCCCTTTGACTGTTTTTATCTTCAGTTTACATAGAGTTTTAATACAATGAGCAGTCAGTAATTTTTTTTAAAAATTAGCTAAAATGCTTTAATATGTGGATAGCAGAAGTAAATATGTAAGGTGAAATGAATCATATGCATGTTTTACAAACAGATCCATAAAGGGTGCTCCTGTATTCTGTTTCCCTCTGACTAAAATACCAGCTACTACTTTTTATGGGCTGTGAAGTCTGAAACGTGGCTGAATGAGAATGGATGTACCCATTGCTTCTTTTGTGCCAGTACTTTGTTCTGTGATGTCAGAAGCAGCTCCACCAAAAGACTGAGGGAGGAGCATCACAAGTTGAAGGCCAGCCTGGGCAACTTAGTGAGACCCTCTCTTAGAACAAAAATAAAACAACTGGGTTTGCAGCTCAGTGGTAGGGTGCCTCTGGTTCCATCCTTAGTAACACACACACACACACACACACATGAAGAAAGAAAGAGAAAATGGCTTGTCAGACTGTGGACCTGCTTTACTGCCTACTTTTCCTGCTGTGAGCACAGTAGCATTAGATGTATCTTCTTTTCTTACAGATGCTGTTCCATCTCTAGCTTCCAAACCACTTAGAATTCAGTTTTTAATGGAAATGTGAAGAGGCAGGTTTCTTATATTCAAAGGAGTTAATTTTGCACAATTGTGAATACTTTCCAGGATCAGAAATTAAAGGTAAAATTGTGCAAATAATTCTTCCATTCACAGACATATATGGCTTTGTCTATTTCAGTGGATTGTCTACTTATGATCACGCCAACTCTTTCCATAGCTATCTACATGTGTAAATTTTGAGAACAGTTAACTTAATCTAGGCAGGAATTTTTCTGATGGTTTTATTTCATGGCCTAATCACTCAAATAACTTGCCTTAGATTTGCTTTGGAAGTTTGTTTATAGTGAACAAAAATTTAAAATATTACAATTAAGTAATGTCTATTAAAATAGAATGTATATATATATACACACACATATACTCTAATACACATCTTTTTACCTAGCAATCTTTCTATCAGTTTATTCTACTAAAATGTTTTAAGAAATACAGTGGTATTAGTCACTCTAAGATTGACTAAATAAAGGCATGCATTTAGAATGAGACACTGTTGAGCTTTTATAGTGAATGAGACAGAGCTACAAAAAAGTATAATAACTAGAGAAGAGTAAGTTGCAAAACAGTATGTAATATCAAATTTTTGTCATAAATATTTGCATATATGTGCAAGTACCACATACAAGTATCTTTGTATATCTAAAAAATGCCAAAGAAAACATTTAATTGTAATCCCCTGGGGAGGCAGATTTATGGGACCCATGTCTTTCTCTCATATGTATTCAGGAACTGTTTCAATTTTTAATAATTATCATGTTTTTCTTTTGAAATAAAAAAAATACTTAAAAAATACCCCATACCTTTGTTCTTGGCTCCATCAAAACAAGTGAGACCCAAGTGAGGGGTAGTATAGGGTCTACAATTCTGAGACAGCTGATAAAGTTAAGAGTTGGGAATCCCTGCTCAGTATATTTTATCTAAAAAGTCTCATCCTTACCAAACCATGAAGCCTATTTTAGGATGGAAATTTCGTGGAAGGAAAGGCCTCTCTCTATGCCCCAGGGGACTCTTTTCTTCCCTGGTTCCCTCTGGATCCTTCCAGTTCATTAGCTAAGGAGTTAGGGGTGTTGACTCTAGCCACAGCTGCTGCCTTCTCTAATGTCTCTCTGTTCTGGTCAGTGAAAACCCCTGGTGGAAAGCAGCAGGCTCTGAGCGACTGCCAGCCCAGCCCACTGACTGCCTCCAAAGCAGGCCTGCTGGCTCAGCCCATGCAGCTTTGGTCTCCCCTTCCCTCTCTTCCCAAGCCGCTGTGCTTCCATAATCATTAGGAAACCCCAGGAACTGAGAGGCTTTATTATTCAGGATGGAGTACGCCAGGAGGAACTCAGACCCTGGGGCCTTACTGGGGAAAATCCCAGACAGGAGATCTTAGAAATGCCCAGAGCCAAATCACATTCTCCCTTGCAACTGGACTCTGTGCAAGTTTGAGGTCAGTTTGGGCAATTTAGTGGATCCTGTCTAGCATGCTTAAGTCCTGGGTTTGATTCCCAGCACTGAAGAAAAAAGAGAGAGAGCGCGAGAGAGAGCTCTTTGCTTCTCTTCCCTGTGAACCGAGGGACCATATTGTGGGATACGTTTTCACTCACTGTGGTCCAGGAGAAGCCCAAGGAAGGACATGAGACTGAGAACAAAGGTTCTATTAATTTAAAGGTGGCAGAGCAGGATGAGTCACACAGCAGTTTATCACATAAGGAACACCTGCACTGATCAAAGTTTTTTTTTTTTTTTTCCTGTTCCTTAACTCCAGAACTGTGCTCCCTCAGGTATTACCTCACTTGGAACATGGAGTTTACTTTAGTCTTTTCCTGACTACTACACTAGCTCCTATAGTCCTGATCCTTTACCCCTATCTCTTTTACTGATTATTATGTTGACATCAAAAGAGACCTGGGCCAACATGGTGGCAGAAACATGTAACCCCAGCACCTCGGGAAGCTGAGGCAGGAGGATCACAGGTTCAATGCCAGCCTCAGCAATTTAGCAAGGCCCTAAGCAACTAGACCTTGTCTAAAAATTAAAAAAAAAAACAATTTTATTCGTTCAATATAGTCTTAAATATAGACGGGGATCATCCACACAACCATGAACATATGCATAATGACAGAGCAAGCCAAGGCTGATGCCAGTTCATGATCTCTCCCCTTTGAGTCCCCTGTCCTCCCCAATCCCATATTTCCCCTACTTTATTCCCGTGTTAGTTGGGCTTCTCATGGAAGTTGAAGGGGAATGTGGCTCAGTGATTCAGCGCCCCTGGGCTCAATCTCTGGTACCAGAAAAAAAAGAGAGATTCAGCAGGTAAGACCAAACTGATAAAAATATCCCTTTTGGCTTTGGTACATATATACTATGGAATACTACTCGGCCATTAGAGAGGACGATATTATGGCTTTTGAAATCTAATGGATGGAGATGGACAGAATTATGCTTAGTGAAGTCTCCCAAGCTCTGAAACTCAAGGGCCGAATGGCTTCTCTAATCTGTTGATGCTAGAATTTATGGGGAAGCAGTAGGGCAGACGGCTAACCTAACAAAACCTCAAATTGAATGACTTTCAGAGTAATAGGGGGGATGGCTCTCTAAGATGCTTGGAGGTATAGGGAGGGGGATTGGGAG